>JAGKTI010024918.1:0-14175 GCA_018397915.1 Birgus latro | reverse complement strand
AAAGTAAGGAATGTAGAAATAAGCACTGAACGTTCCTGGGACTTTGTTGTGTTTAAAGCTGCTTGGCTGTTCTACGTTAAGTTCACCTGAGCTGGTGGTCTTATCTTTTTTCTTTTTTTTAATGCAAGAAAGAAGGAACCAATGGCCAGGAGCCAGAAAAACAATTCAAAGAAAAAACAAAAAAAAAAAACAAAGGCGAATTCAAGAAACGTTCGTTTCCAGATGCCTGGAAACACGGCGTTTGAAAGACTGGAAATCATAGTTACTAGGAAATACAGACACAGGGAGACAGTTCCACAGTTGACCTGCTGCATACATGGAAGACGGGGAGTAGCGGTTAACTCTTGCATTAGAGAGTTGGACAGAAAAGGGATGAGGGTATGTTGCTAGACGGGTGCTTCACAGAAATGCTAATGTAAAGAAACAGAGGTTATAATACGAACGCCAATACAAAGAATAAAACCTACATATCCACCCCAAAGTCGGACAAGGCTTCCGTAATTGGTGACTATTTACAATAAGTAGGATTAAGAACAGCTCCTTCATCAGGGGTTAAAGATCAGCCAGTTAATAAAGGGTTAAGGTGAAAGTAACGTTAATGAGAACAGTGTTTTTTTTTAGTATACCTTGAAATGGTTGCCCAAAAGTATACAGTATATAGATGAGACCGGGAGAGGTTTTTCGAAAAGAGTAACAGATCTTAAGACAAATGTGCGTAGACATAACACTGCAAATTCGATAGTCCTGCATATGGATCGGTGCCGACATCTACCAAAATGTCAGGAATTTAAGATTCTAAAGAAGGCGTTAACATGAAAATTAGAAATGCTTTAGAGGCAGCATACATATGTACAAAGGAAGTTACTAATCACAGAGATGACTTTATGTCTTGGTCAGTTACAGCAGCAGGTGCAGCTTTGACCTCACCAAATGGGAAGGCATGAAGGAGCATTTAGGCGTAGGGAGGAGTGTGGTCAGGTCAAGATAAGACCAACAGCTCAGGTGAACAAAATAGAAGAGACATTCAGCTTTAGGCACGACAAAGCCTCAGGAACGCCCAGTGCATAAGCATATCTAAATTCCTTATTTTTGTACAGTATTTCTGAGGATGGACATTCTGTAGTTCGAAACGTTAGAGAAAGAAAAAACGCAAGTTTTTCCTGTTTTCCCACCCACCCAGTTCTATACATTTGCCAAAATAAACAATCATAATTTAAGTATGGTGGTTAGACTTTATCTTTCTGAGCACTTATTATTAAGGAGGGAGGGGGACAGACATCACAGTACGTTCTCTGAGGGAAAGCAATCCACACTTAACTTACCACTTGAACACTATTCAAGACTAATCATATTGGCGAGGATGCTATATGGCATGAGTTGGTTTTTATGGAAGATTAAATAAAGTCTGAACTGATTTGCTCAAAGTTCCCTGTCCCAAGTTGGGATCGAACTCGCGTCTTTTTGAACAGCAGAAGACTTTTCCAGCCGCCTCACGACCTCTCCCAAAGTAATCGACCGTCATCTACCATCCCAGCTTCCCCACTGTCAGCTTGCCCGTGTGTCACTGCGCAATGTTACAGCTTAATTTATGTCATTCACAAATAAATAGCCTTCCCTCTGATTCCTTACATCTGCTTTCCAAAAATTTGCATATGCTTCCCACGATGTCTTCAGCATCAGTTTCTCTAAATATTTAATGATGACTGAAGCCTCTTGCCGGCAACAGTAGCAATTTAAGTTTGGAGTGAGAAGGTTCCCAATATCTCTTAGATTCAGTATACTCGTCATATTATACACCACCTTTAGTTCCTTTCCCTTCTTGTTCTACTGCTCCGATTCTATTAAATTTATATTTATGCTTTATTATCAGTTTCTCACACGCATTCGATGCTAAGGATATTAGCACAACCTCCTGCAGTTCACTCTCAATGCATGTCCTCAGTTTCCTATATGTTTATCTATATACCTAGGCTGCTTCCCCCCAAAAAAGGAGGGTACCTGAGACATGATGACACACTCCCAATTTGCTCATCCACACACACACATATATTTACTCGTATCTTAGCCCCAAAGGGAGAAGGGACAGATACTCAACGCACCACACCGCACGAGGGTCAACTGTGCAGTGCAATAAGCAACATCCACAGCAGGACCCGACAGCAGAACTGGTTTACCCGTGCCACATCATAATGGACCCATCTCCTTACCCACACCTGACCTCATCAGCTGATCAGACCAAATGAGGGAGAATATCCCCTTGGGACTGCATCACCATTTATTCATTCACAATTTCTCTCCAGTCAGCCCTATCACGTGCTGTCACTCTTCCATGCTCTACAGACATCCCTCTCGTATCTGACGCTGTCTTCTCACTATCCATCCATTCTATTTTGTTTTCCTATCAGCCTTACACCTCTCACATCCGATCCAGTTATCTTTCTCACCAATTGCTCTTCATCCAAACCATCGCAACACTCTCTCCCCAACTCGATCAGCCATCTCCCACATAACTCCAGTTCTTATTCGCACTGCATCATTTCTCAATCGATCCATTCGTGTCACTCCACACATATTCCACAGACATCTCATCTCCATTACATTCAGTTTCTTCCTCTCTGCTACTACCATATTCCATGTTTCAGCCCCATATAACCCAGTCGATACCATTACTCCCTCATACAGCCTTCTTGTTGCATCCATTAGAAGTGAAAGACCTCTAATCACTTTTTCTCATTACTCCCAGCACATTTCCTACTTGATTCATTCTAAACTTCACCTCCATATCTATTCTTCAATCTACAGCAAGATGTGACCCTAAATACTTAAAACACTCTACCTTCTCAGGCAACTCATCATTCAAAACTACATTCATCCTCCTAACATCTACCATCCTCATACACTTCATCATTTTACTCTTATTCTCATTTACCCTCAATTTTATCCTTTCACACACCTTTCCAAATTGCTCTACCAGCTGTCTCAATAGCTCCTCCGATTCAGCCATCAGTGCAGTATCATTAGCAAACATCTGATTCAGATTCCACTCTCTACCATCAGCATTTATCAGACTCAGACCTTCACCTAACACTCTTGCATTCACCTCCCTTACAACACCATCCATATAAATATTAAACAACCAAGGTGACATCATACATCCCTGCCACAGCCCCACTCTCACAGGAAACCAATCACTCACAGCATTTCTCACTCTTACAGACGCTGTACTATTTATATAAAACCTTTTCAATGCTTTTAACAACCTACCACCCTAGTCCAAACAATCTCAAAACAGTCCACAAAGCCTTCTTATCAATTCTGCCATACATTTTCCCTAAATCCATGAATGCCTGAAACACATCCTTACCTTTTGCCAAATACTTTTCACACACCTGTCTCACGGCAAACTCCTGACCCACGCATCCCCTCTCCCTCCTAAAACCACACTGCTCATCACCAATCTCTCCCTCTGTACCCTCTCTAACTCTTTAAATCAACACTGTACCATACACCTTACCTACAACACTCAACAGACTTATACCCCTAAAACTAATGCAGTCATACTTATCACCCTTAACTTTATACAACGGAACCACACACGCTCTTGCCCAGTCAATCGGCACCATACCACTCACAAAACACACATTCAGCAATCTTACTAACCTCTCAGAAATAGTCGCTCCACCATCTTTGAAACATTCGACAACACATCCATCCATACCCGCAGCTTTTCTTGCTTTCATCTCCCTGATTGCCTCCAGCACTTCCTCCATCGTATTCAAAGAATCATTCATCTTTCCCACCACATTTATTCCTTGCACCCTTCCACCTTCCACAATCTCAGCCTCGCTTTAACTACATTTAACAGTTTCAAAATACTCTGCCCATCTCTTCCTTTCTGATTCCATCTCTATTAGCATGCTTCCATCCTCTCCTTTTACTTGTACTTTCTTCCCAGACTCTCCCTTTCGCACCCTCTTCATCTCATTCCAAAACATTTTCTTATTCTGTTGAAAATTCTTAGTCAACCACCTACCCCACCTCTCATCTGCTGCCACTTTTAGCATCACACACAGCCCTTCTTACCCTATTCCTCTTTTAATCATACCACTCATGTACCATCTCATCTTTCGTATGCAGCCACACTTTATATTCATGTTTCTTCTCAGCTGCAGCCATACTTACTTCATTGCACCACCATTCACTTCCCTTTCTTACTCCACCAGCCATTCGTCTCACACCACACACCTCTTCCTCATGCCCCACCACAGCACTATTAGACAATTGCCGTTCCTCCTCAACACCGCCATTTTCCTGATCTTTCACTGAGTTCCATTCATCTTCCAGTTTCTGATATACTGTCGTTTTCTCATTTTTTCCAACTCACTGACTTTCAAAACCTCCCTGCCACACCCAACTCTCGTAGCGCTCACCCTCCTCATACCTACTCTCAACTTTCCCTCCACCAGGTAGTGGTCAGACATACATTCACCCTCCCCTCTCAAAACTCTTACATCCAATAACCCTCCTCTTACAATCCTAGACACAACCACATAGTCAATCAATGCTCTAGCAACAATCCTTCCGCCCCCCAGTCTCACCCTTGTATGCTTGTAAATATCTTTCTTCTCAAAGTATTTCCAATCACCATCTCTTGTTCAACACACATCCGTATCATTCTTTCCCCATTATCATTTTTTCCAGGCACACCATGCATACCAACGACACCTTCAACTGCTACATTTCACACACTAGCCAATAAGATTCTTCCCTTCAAGAAAGCATAAACACAAAATAACATTGCCAAATTCAACATCAGGCCGTTTCGAGATCCCTGGACACACTGTGTTTAAAAGACTGGAGGTCCTAGGCAGTTGGATATACAGTCAGAGGAAGACAGTTCCAAAGTTAACCTGTAAGAAGGACCAGGAATAACAGATGACTCTTGCTTTTGAGAGCTGGACAGGAAAGGAATGAGAGTATGCTGCTAGACGGATGTTACGTGCCAGCCGTAGCGGTGGAGGGATGCAAGTAGACAGTTCAGAGAAGTAGTGACCATTGAAGCCGCGATAGAAAATGGGATAAAAAGGCAACAATAAGACGAAGAGACTGGTTGAAGGGAGCTGGTAAGAGAAGGAGAGTTAAAGAGAAGAAAAGCCTTTGACTTCACTTTGTTGAGAAGAGCTATATCTGGGAATCCTCCCCACACACAAAAGTTGTACTCTGGACAGGTGCAGATAAAACCCCTGTACAGTTTAAAGTTAAATGTGCTTAGATCAAGAAGACATGGACTAGGCTTAGCACACCTAATCTCCTAAAAGTGGATTTTACAAGAGACGTACTCTGATCTTATTAAGATAAATCCCAAGAAAAAGAAAATTCCAAGTATGTTGAAAAATAATGCAGCATTGAGTTGGATATTCAAAAAAATTAGAGAACACTCATGCAAAAGACTTTCATGGGTCGAAAGAAGTAAGAACTAAGATTTCGATGAGTTAAATACAAGATTCCTTTTACCCTAATCTGAGATGTGAATTAAAACAGACATTAACTGTGCCATAGCCTTATCCACTGTTTGTTGAAGTAACTGCTGAGATGGATACTGCGAGAAGCGAATGGAGAGGTGAATGGTGGAGTCATCAGCGTATGAGTGGATAGCGTTACATGTACAGCTTAGAGGGTCACTGAAGATTAGAGGGAAGAGAGTTGGGGATAGGACAGAGGCCTGAGGAACACCACTACCGTACTGACAGCTCTAGTAGAAGGATGATGGCCGTCTACAGTAGGAGCTATAGAGTGGCCAGAAGGGAAGCTATTGATGAAGACACAGATAGATGGATAGAAACTGTAAGATGGCGGTTTGCAAAATAAAGACTTATGCCAAACTCGATCGAAGGCCTTTGAGATGTTAAGTGCAGTGCCAAAACTTTCACCAGGTGTCCCGGAAGGAGGATGACGAGGAGCCTGAAAGGAAGGTGAGAAGAATGCCAGGGAAGCATCTTTCGGGAAACCCATATTAGCGATCACAAAGAAAATTCTGACAGCATATGTGCTTAAAATATTTTTGTTAAGAATACACTCAAAAACTTTAGACATACAGGACGTTAAAGCAACTTGGCGATAGTCAGTGGGCTGGGAATGGTCACCCTTCTCTGGGACAGGCTGAATGAGTGCAAAGAAGGAAAGGTACAAGTTGACAGACGAAGGGAAAAGAGTTCACCTAGGCAGGATGTAAGCACAGAAGCACAATCCTCGAGGACCGCAGGAGGGACCCCATCAGGCCAATGTGCCTTGTTAGCGCTGAGACCAGTGAGGGCAGAAAGTACATCAATTGAAAAAAATTAATGTCAGTCACAAGCAAGCCAGAGGGGGGAAGTGACGCAGGAACAGAACAGAATCATCTAAGGTGGAAATGAAGGAGTTAATCCGTGCAAAAAGTTCTGCTTTTTCAGTAGAAGAAACAGCTCCAGAGCCGCTGCAGTAGAAAAGAGGAGAGAAGGATAATGAACTAAATTTGTCAGAGAGATTTTTGCTAAGGTCCCAAAAGGAATGGAAAGAATCTAAGTTAGAGAGTTTAGAGCATTTACTATGAATGAAACGTTTCTTAGAAGACAGTCCCAGGCTGAGACATAAAAGAGAAGAGATGCAGGGGTGGGTTAGTTCTGGTGCCTTTTGTAGGTCTTCTCCACTGTTGTGGACTACATTAGAATAAGCATGATTAAACAAATATTTTTTTTTTTTACATTAGTCACAGGATGAAAGAAAAGAATGTATGCTTCCATGTCCGAGGGAATAGCACACTTAGATGGATCTCGGCCACGGAAAGAATAATCTTTCCATGGAAAATCAAACAGGTACTGCCTGAGGGCCTCCCAATCAGCAGTTCCAGAGTGCCAGCGCCGCCACTTCTTGGATGGATCCACAGGCCTCACTGGAGTGATAGGACAGGCTAAGGTGATAAGGCTGTGATTAGAGGAGCCCAATGGATTGAAATGATCATAGGCATAAACAGGAGTAGTTAAGGAAGAAGTACATTCAAACTCTCTCCAATGTGGTCAGGGATATGGGTAGGGAGCTGTAGAAACTGCTGTACGTCATTAAGGTTATAAATGATGTAGGTTTGTTCACCAGGTGGATCAGTGAAACATAGGAGAGCCAAACTGATGGTGAAAATGGATTTTTCTGAGAAAGGAGAAACTGACAGGATGTGTTCCATCTTATTAGTAAGATAGCAAAAGAATTTTTCATAGTAGAATTAGGGAATCAGTATACAGCACAGATATACTCAGTCAGAGAATGACAGGATACAGAAGCCAGAAAGTAGACAATTTAAGCCGCATTTTTGTCGTCCAAGCTGGAGCTTGGGATTCGAAGTGCGTCTTGGGGCGCTTGGTTTCTGTCCGCAAAAACAGTACAGGATACGTAGAACCGAAAAATTACGTGCCGATCGCATAGTAAACAGAGGGGTTCGCCGAAGACAATCTTCTGACGATCATGCATCTTACCCGTAGCCGTTATTTGTGCAGAACTGTCTCTATATGTCGTTAGTATCAGCCACCTGCACCCTAATTTTATGTAAATCATGCTAATTTCATTATATTTATCATTTACGTGTCCTTGCTGGCCATTCTCACTTTCCCCAAGCTGCACCAAGACTGCTCCCGATCACGCTTGGGTGAGATACGAAGACAGTCTTGGTTTCGATGACAAATACTTGGGCCGGCTTCGTATCACTTTGGCCGACAAAAACGGCGCAGCTTGGTTTCACCGAAGATGGCTTCGAATCTGATCCGTCAGCTTGGACGACAAAAACGCGGCTTTAGAAGACTAAAGTTCAGGAACGCAAGAGCAAGATATGTTTTGCGTATATAAACACAGCAGCCCTCTCTGGTTTTGAAGTGAGTCTAGAAAAAGGAGGATGAAATAGAGAACGGTTTTCAAGATGAGAGGTGGTGTTCAACAGAGAGAAAGTCAGAGGAAAGGCCACGAATGTTGCAGAAATGAACAAGGAGTGATTTAGACAGTGGTCCCATGCATCTCACATGGCTATCTCTGGGAGGGGGGTGGATGGTGAGGGTTTTTATGGTCCTCCCCTTCTGGGAACTCTAAGGCTGGGTGTTGGGATTCATTTTTGCTGATTTGGAGTAGGAAGTGTGGTGTGTAATATGCGTGTAGTTTGGTGTTAACAGTTAGTGGCAAGTGCTTAGGAATGTATGCTGGCTTACTCTCTGTGTTACTGAAACACGGAAAAAGATTAGCAAAGGGGAATGGTCAGACGCTAGTCCCGAGGGCTGATGAAATAGGAGCTGAAGCTCGCCCTGTCAACAGCTTTAAATCTACTTTGGGAATACCTCCTTCTTCGACTGGTGCCACAGTCTACCCCCTATGGGCAGTAAGGAAACGCGATAGGAGATGCAGGATTTTCGATAGTCAGTCTACTGAGGAAAACCTTATTGCATATAAACAGGCACGGGCTGAGGCAAGAAGAAGAAGAAGAAGGGCGAAACGCGACTCTTGGCCGTCTTTCGTGTCCACGATTAATCGTTATCCTCACTAAGTAAAGTCTGGTCCAGAATTAAAGTATTAAATACTAAATGCCCTAATACCCGAGTGACCACTCTGAACGTGAATAACACCACCTAAATCATTCCCGTGGACGTACCTAACATCCTCGCCAGGCTTTCTCGTATTAGTAGCACAGCCAATTATGACCAGCGTTTTCCACATCATAAACGCACGGCTGAGCTACTTTGCCAAAGAAGACGTATACTCCATGTACAACCAAGAGTTTACGATAGATGAACTGATCCTTGCCCTTAAAGCCTGTAAAGACACCAGTCCTGGTCCGGATACCATCATGTATGGTATGATCCAGCATCTTAATCAGGGCAACCTGATTAAGCTGATAGCATTGCATAATGACTCTTGGGCGTCGCGAACGTTCCCAAACTTATGGCACTTTGCGCACATCATATCGCTACCCAGACAGGCTGATCGTCTTATGCATCCCACTTCATTTTGTCCAAATGTGTTGACCTCTTGTCTGTGAAGTGTCATGAAACAAATGGTTAATAATAGGCTTCTTTTTTGTTCTAGAGTTGAGGAATTTGTTAAATGATTGTTGTACGGCTCCTGCAAATAAAGAAGTTCACTAGAGCATTTAATGAATTTGGAGGACTGCATTTCGGAGGCATTTGCCAATAAAGAATTCATGATATGGGGTGTTCCTCGACATCCATAAAGCCTATGATATGACGTGGGGAAGGTCTCTGCTCATGGTTTAAGAGGTAATTTGCCTATTTTTATTTTCACTACTTTAAGGGACAAAACTTTCTCTGTCAAACTGCCCCATAACGTAACATCGGATATCTTTAAGTGGGGTCTCCCAATATGCGAGAATATGGTCGACAAAATGCACTGCATATTGGAAATTTCGCATTTTAGAGACCAGTGAATCAGTGGAAATAATGTATATGGTCGACACCTCACCCTATCTTTTTCATTTACATTATTGACTATCACTTTAAGAAAGACTTTTGCTCAAAGAAAGATAACAGAACTGTGAATGTAGTGTGCTTGGTGGCGCTCCATATGTATAATTGAGGGATTACCAACCTCACTGCTCCTGTCCACTTGCTGGCCTCCATAAGTCTTTATGTTGGTTCGTAAAATCTGTTCCTTGTTCTTGAGAATGTTTCTTACTGTTGATTCGCTGAAGCCAAGTTCATGTCCAATGCTTGATTTCCTTTTACCTCGCTCATTGAACTCAGTAACCTTCAGTCTTGGAATGAAGCGGTGAGGCCGTGATGTAAGGCGAGCAAAAACGGGTCTTGTACAATGCAAAAAAAAAAAAACATCACAATATGCGAGCGCGGCGCGGGCAGACAGACAAACCGAGAGTCATGAGATTTAACTTGTGAGACGCCACACCGTCAGGGAGGAAAAGTCTGCAAACCGATCAGCCATCCGATGGTGGCTTCAGATACTGCCATTTTGAGCGGGAACACCGTTTTTCCCTTGCTTTCAGACGGATTCGCATTTTAAAATCACATTTCGCATATTAGAAAATTTAATTTTATCCTGAGTCGAGTTCGGATATTAGGTGTTTCGCATACTGAGATCCCGCATATTGGGAGACCCCATTGTACTTTAAGCTTAAAATTCCTGTTTTTACGTCGGTCTCTTTTTAAGCGTTGTATAACCAGATTTTATTTATTTTCCAACTGGTTGTGTTGTTTTAATGGGTTATTGATTTGTGGTAAAGTTACAGTATTAGTAGAAGCCTGTTCGTCTCCTCTGCCTCCTTAAGTTGCTGGATTGAACACTACACTAGTTCTTTATTATTCTTTCCTTTCTCTCACTACTCTCCAGACAACCTCCGTGCTGTTAGGGGTACGACACCTGCCGGAGTTTCCTCTACTCAGCCTAGGAGGGTATACTCCATTTTTCGTAATAATAATGTTCGTGGGCCATGAGACAAACATTATCCTGGCGAGCACTGTAAAGCTCGGTTTTGGAGGCAGGGGCTGTGTAGGTGGGATTTTGGAGGCAGGGGTTGTGTAGGTGGGATTTTGGAGGCAGGGGCTGCGTAGGTGGGATTTTGGAGGCAGGGGCTTCGTAGGTGGGGTTATGGAGGAAGGGGTAATGTACGTAGGGGATTTGAAATCAAGAAATCAGGGACTGTCAGGCAAGTGCCCTGTACCACAGAAACATAATGTTAAATTGCTTCATGATATTTTTACCCCCTGTGATAACTCAGGCCTACTCATGGCGGAGTCCTAGTGCTTGATGTTTAATTTAACACACACTTCCGTTTCCAGGTTCACAGTATGTAAACATTCAGTCACTTATTGCAACACAACAGCTACGCCACATTTACGTTAAAAAATCACAAGGGGAGGGGGGAATGACGAGTTTGACACAACTGGACAATATATAAGTATAGTTTTGTGCATATCCAGAAAGTAAACCCGATGAAAATGTCCTTCTCCCTCAACTCACTGGATGCACAGAAGATGACCAGAGCAAGGAAAGCAAAGGACAGTGAGGTGGATGTTTGTCACACTAGTTATTCCTTTCACAATTAGACTTATCTCTTGTAGGATGAACAAAATTATTTAGTAGTAGCTATGAAGAATAAAAATTAAGAATACGTCTTTGCAATGAAATGGTTAATAAAGACTGCTTTTAATCAGATCAGTGCTTGGTTTTGATTTAAACCGCATAAGCTATTCTGACAGCAGTAACTAAAATGGGTATTGTAATTTTGAAAACAATAATTATCAGTTTGATGGCATACTTTTTTTTTTTCAAATGCTTGCTATCTCCAAACAGTTACAGTCAGCTTAGGAAAGACATGTACTGAAGGGACAGATGAAGGCTAAATCTCCCTATATGTTTACCTATAGCCAGACGCCATGATCCCGTATGGGGTGGCCACAAAGTCGCCTACATGTCGCCCTGTCCCCGGCCATTACGCTGCCCTCGCCCCAGCTCACGCCACCCTTTCTCATATACCTCTCCACACCATCCCTCCATCTCATCCTCGGTCTTCCCTTCCCTCTCCCCTCCTCCACTTAATTCACATACACTCTCCTCGTTACTCTCACCCTCCATCCTCTCCACATGGCCAAACCACCCCAGTGTATTTGTCCTGACACTTTCTATCACATCCACACCACAACGCTCCTTCACTTCCTTATTTGCCAGTCTGTCTCTCCATGTAACTCCACATGCTCCTCTCAAATAACTCATTTCCACTGCCCTCACTCTTGACTTGTGTCCTTTCAACAAGGTTCAAGCTTCACATTCATACATTATACTTGGTACCACAGTACAATCATGCTACGACATTTTTACTACCCCCACGCTTACTTTCCTAATTCTTATCACTGCATCCAAAGAACCAACAACCTTTCATCCTTGTTGTACCCTTTTAAGCACGGCATCCTCTGAACTTCCATTGTTACTCATCACAGTGCCAATATATTTAAATGCACTCATTTTCTCCGTTTCCTCACCATCCGTCCTAATTGTGCATTCAGTGATTTCAATTGTCTCGAAGATCACAACTTTGCTCCTCCCCACATTCATCTTTGGATTCCGTCTCTTACACACTCCCAAACTCATTCACCAAGCCCTGCAATTCCACTCCATCTTTACTGAACAATACAGAATCATTTGCAAACAGAATTATGTAATGGAAGTTTCCAAACGTAGCCCTCTCTCATTAGGGCCGCTCCAACATCTACTGCCCTATCTTGTATCTCCTTTATAACTCCATCCATATACAGACTGAACAACCATGGAGACATTACAATCCCTGTTTCAATCCAACATTCAGATAGAAAGATTCACTCAGTTCACCATCCACACGCACTGCAGCCCTAGCGCCCTCACACATACCCATCACGGCATTCAACAGCTTCCCATTTACTCCATATATTCTTAATATTTGCAACATTCCTTGTCTATCCACTGTGTCATATGCTTTCTCCAGATCCATGAAAGCCGCATACAACTTCTTTCCCTTCTCTAGAAACTTTTCCACTAAAGACCTAAAGATGAATATCTGATCTACACAACCTCTTCTCTTCCTAAAACTTCCCTATTCGTCGCCAACTAATTCCTCTGTTATTTCCCTAATTCTGTCAATAACTTTCTTACCATATACTATTCTTATTACGCCAAGAAGATAAATGCCCCTATGATTACCACACATATGTTTTCTCCCTTTCCTTTGTACAGGGAAATAATTTATACCTGATTTCCAATCCTCCGAGACACTTCATTTCTGTCAGGCCAATCTGCCCATCTTCCACATCAGTTCTGTTACTAGCTCTCCTCTGTGTTTCGGCATCTCACCACACACTCCATCAGTGCTTGGGGCTTTTCCCATTTTGATTTTCTTCATTGTTTCCACCTCCATCCTACTGATCTCTTCCTAACTTCTCTTCTCCCCCCATTTTCCTTGCCAGTCCCCAGCATTACTTTAATTTTCTTTGATTAACAATCCATTAAAGTGTTCTCTCCATCTGCTCACTTTTTCTCCTTCAATAGCACTCTGCCTTTATTATCTTTCACTTCCATGCTACCATCTTTTATCACCCTGTCTAACTCTTTTTACCCCCTTCCAGAACATTTTCTTACATTCCCTTCACTTTACATTCAAATTCCTTCCTAATTCCTCATCCACCCTTTTCCTACTCTTTTTACCTCTCTTTTCCTCCCTACATATAACTCTCTATTCCACGTCACAGCTTCCCCCATGCCTTTGCCTCTCATTCATCCACTATATGGTTTCTTCTTTTGCACCACAACTTGTCTCACCTCTTCATTCCAACATGCTGTTCCTTCCACCCCCTTTCTTTGTCTCTTCAACCCACACACCACCTCACATGTTGTACAGATTCCTTCTGTGAACACCTTGCACACACCTTTCACCTCCCCCATCTGCTCCAAATCATATTTACCTAGTCGCTCCTCCACTTTTTTCTTATATTCTGCCTTTGTTTCATCTATTACAACCCTTCTACCCTCTTCGTATGGACTGCATCCTTTTGTCCTTCTCTCCTATTTATCCATCACATGCTTCCGTGACTTTCACCACCACCAAGTGGTGGTCAGGAAGTTGCATCCATTACACACCTTCTCATTCTATCACCCACACATACATAATCAGTCATTGCCTTCTGTTCATTTAGCCCAACACCCACCCTTCTCATCACTCGTCATGTATACCTGTGGATCATTTCGTGCCTAAAAAGGGTATCTGCTATCGCCAACCCCCTCCCTACACAGATGTCCACTAGAGCACTACCATTCTCATCCACTTCTGCAGGCATACCCCACTCACCAACTTTTCCATGCACTGTCGCATTCCCTACTTTTCCATTCAGATCTCAAATTAAAACCACTCTCTCACTCCTCTCAAAGTTTTCTAAGCATGCTTCCATATTTGCTCACAACTCTTCTTTCACTCTGTTCACACAGTCTCCTGTTGGCATATATACACCCACAATCGCCCACGCTTGTATTCCAACTTTCACTCTTACCCACAGAATCCTTGAATTAACTGATCTATACCCTCTTATATTCTTCTTCCATCTCTTGCACACAAAAATACATACACCCTCCTCTCCCCTCGCATTCTCACTCCCGCACATGAACCCAATTCAT
>JAGKTI010024917.1:0-14176 GCA_018397915.1 Birgus latro | reverse complement strand
TGGCAATAGGGCTGACCATCCAAGAATCACTGGGGGTCACAGCCCCCAATTATCGCATTACGGATGACAGTTCATTGTACAACATCCACTAAGCTATCAAAGGCATATCTACCCTCCTTTGACTGTTTCAGAATATTCTTTATTTCGTGAGGGTGGCTGATTCCCTGAAATTCATGACTGGAAAATTGTGCATAGTGGAAGACCTTCCGAGTAACTCATCTGGGAAGGTTTATTGTAATCTATCAAATAGCCTACAAGCAATTAAAGCATACACACACACACACACACACACACACACACACACACACACACACAACGGTATAAGGGGATTTCCTGAAAATTTTACCATTCTGCTTCGCGGAATTTACTGTAGTAGTAGCAGTAGTTTTAGCAGTATTATTAATGGCTGCAGAAGCAGTACTTGTAGTATTAGTACCCGTAGTAGCAGCAGCAGCAGCACTAGTAGTGGTAGCAGTAGCAGCAGCACTAGTAGTGGTAGCAGTAGCAGTCGTAATAACAGCAGTTGTAGTGCAGTATTTGTATTAACAATAATAATAATAAAGTAGAAGTGCAAATCCTGTGCATCCAGAGAAATAATGAAAACTGCATACCAAATCCTGCAATGTGTATGTCGATTTCGTTTAAATCCATGCCCTCACTTTCCCATATTCCTGAATGTTTTGATTTTGGGAGGGGCTGGCCTCCAAGAATCTTTGTGGGTTTCAAGCTCCCCAAATATAGCATTACGAATGAGGGTCCATTGTGTAACACGTTCTAAGGTTTCAAAGCCATAACTGCTCTTCTTTCACTATTTCTGAAAATGTTTTATTTTATGAAGGAGGGGGGCTGACATCCTCAACCCTCAACGCTCGGGGTTCTAGTGAGCTGAGCTCTTCCCACACGCGTTTTTATTTATTTCAAATGTAGGCCTTTTTCAACCTGTCGTCGTTTCATAACTTCAGCACCTAGAACTTTCAATATAAAATCAAAACACTTGCCAGTTATTCATCACTCCATTGTAAGTGTGTGCAGGTCTCTAGGTGGAGGGTAGGAGGTGATGAATGGAGGAAATTTCGGAGTATGTATGAGGCTGTGCCCGTACTGCACGTATGTGCAAGCCTGTGGCTACATTGCTCAGCCCAGGCACCTTTCTTGCCCAGACAGTTATTCCCTGCTCACATTTCGCACACTCCTCTTTCCCCCATTTAACCTTTTCACTCCTCTTCACTGCCCTCTGCCACTGCCACATGAATGAATCACCATCCCTCGTATGTGCGCCAAGCCCATTTTATGCGCTCAGTTTTTCTGGCCTTTCCAGAGTAATGCTGTGGACTGCACTATATGGGATGGGAGAGAGAAAAAAATTTCAAGGTTTACTGCACATTATTTGCCACGAAAGATCATTTTCACTTTCCTGTGAAACGTCCTCTGTGTTGCCTAAGATAAATTCAATTATCCCTGAGGTTGATTCCTTTTCTTACACCCATGGTTTTCCTTCCCAAAGCATCATACTTGGCTTATTTCTTGCCACACTACAGGTACTGTACAAAATTATTACTAGTTTGCTGTCACAGCAAAACCAATTTGCATATAAATTGCAGTATATTACTGCAACACGTATTTGCACTTGTGTTGCAAGTTAATTCTCACTGTAACCTGATATTTTCGTTTACCCGTAGTTTTCCTTATATTCTAAATTCTTTTGTAGTCAAGTTATTATATATTTTCACATTTTTTACACCTTCCCACAGACCAGTGCCTAGTACCTCACCTTGGTGTGCTAAATGAAGAAGCATTTAGTGCACACTGCCACCTTGCACTCACTGCACTGTACTTGCTGCTATTGCTGACTGGTGAGGCACACGTGGCACCACCTGTACAACTTTTACCCTAGGTACACCATTTAGTACCACGAGAGGAAGTCTGTCTGGGAAACCCTCTCAGGCACAACAGGAGCACTGTGCTTCCTTGGTGTAGCTGAACACGTCCATACCCTACTGTGCATATAGCTCATGCACTTGTTCCTTTTCAAGTTCGCGAAGGGAAGGACCTTTGCCAATAAACAACGTGAATGCTTTTGGCACAGTGATATTAAGGTGTAGGAATGCCTTCTTTTACCACTTGCAACACTACCTGACACAATGATGCCAATCTGCATATCCGGCTTATCAACGAGCAGAGTATTTGTGTTATAATCACTGACCACATCAAGCTTAATCATAGGCTCCTTTGTCCTGTGGTCATGCTTCCCAGTGGCCTGAGTGTCACCTTTATGAACTGAGATAAACATGTTGACATGCTTATTAAACCTGTGGATGACCAACAGTTTACCACATTTCTTGGTTAGTATTGTTGTTGTGATAAGGAAGGGTAGATTGAGATGGTTTGGAGATGCCGAGTGGATGACAGTTGGATGCAGAGGGCAAGAGGTACGAACGTTGAGGGTAGGGTTGTGAGAAGTAGCCCCAAAAAGACCTTGAACTTTGACACAGTGTGTGACCTCAGGGATATGGGATTTAATAAGGAGAATGCCAGAGATCAGGTAGCGTGGAGAGCCACCTTTAGGTGAAAAAACCCGACACATGCAAGTGTATTGAAATTTTTAAAATGATACATGATATATATGCTCCCTTCTCAGGCTTCACTGGAAAAGCAGGGCAGTGCTTCCTGCTGAGTCTGACGGTGCCACAGGTTCTTTTACCTTGCTCAAATAAGTACTTCGTCATTGTTGAGAACTTGTAAAAGTTGTCAGTTAACAGAAACTGGTTAGCCCCGAAGAACTCTTTCATTAGTGTTTTTTTTTTTTTACTGGCAGGCACCTGAGAATCCGTAAGGGTTGACACTTGGGATATCCACATCTGATGCTGAGTACATTATAAAGGCCAGCACATAGCCAGTCTTGCAGCCACAAATGACGAAGAATTCAATGTCAAAACGATGACGCTTGGAATACATATACTCAGTAAATGTCATTCATCCCCAAAACAAAAGAAGTGGCTTGTCCACAATCTCTTTCTGGCATGGCTACAAAACCTTGTAAATGCTTCCTTTAGCATGGTCAGAATTGGGAGAATATTCCACATGCTGTCCCTGGGTGCAGCTCCAAGGCTGGGGGAGAAGTTCAGGAACCGTAGTATGACAAAGTACCTGTCCTACGTCACGAGCTTCCCGAAGACAGATGTAGATGTAAGGTCTTCCATGACCCAATAATCCAGATGGCATGCTTTTGTGTGTGTTACATTAGCATGGTTAGAACTTGCTACATATACACATCACTTGCTTCCAGAGGATACCATTATCTCATGTAGGATCTCTCATGGGAAGGAAGGTTGAGCCAGCGTTGGAAGATTTCCTGGTGATAGTTACGTTGTGCACCAGGCATTCAATCACTGACAAAGAAATAGGCGCTGTGAAAAAATCATGATGCCCGAGTTTGCTCTCCCTGGATGATCTGCCTAAATGCCTGCCTGTCAATCATTAAGGGTAGATGCCTTAGGATCGAACTCTCCTCCCTTCCTCCTGCACGAAGGTTTTCATTGTCTACACATGTGGCCTGTGGAAACCTTGGCAACAGGCATGTGCACCACTTACTCTTCAGCGTTAGCGGAATTAACGGACAGGATGCCCATGTGCATGACCTTATGAATGTTGGAGAGGGGAGGGAGGACATGGCGAATCATAAGGTGATAATTCACCATCAATCCGACAGCTGTCACGTTAAAAAGAGTGCCAAATCCCTGATCATGCACTCCTTCTCACAACATTCATCCAGCCAGCTCGATCTCCTTTCAGTCCTCTAGCCTCACCGACTTCCATATCTCTCTTCCTCACACACTCAACCACATCCCTCCATCTTCTCCTTGGCCTGCCTCAACTCCTCCCTCTTTCAAATTCTCTCAGATACACCTTTTCGCCACTCTGTTGTTATTCATTCTCTCCACATGACCATACCATTTCAGTACACTCTCTTCGATTCTGGTGTCCACAGACTTCCTCACTCCACATCTTTCGCGAATCACATAATCACATTATTTCGTATCCTATCCACCCTCTGTACTCCATATACATTCCTCAGCAGTCCCATCTCTACTGCTCTTACTCTTGACTTTTCATTTTCATGCCACACCATAGTCTCCCTCCATATGTTAAAGTTGGCACTAACACTCCTTCATGTAAGCCTCGTGCAGTTGCAGCACTCAAGTCTCTGTTTCTTATCTAGGCCTTCATAGCACCAGCTACTTTCCTTCCTTGTGCCACTCTACATTTCACTTCTTTTGCACAGTTTCCTCTCTTTTCTATCACTCTACTCAGGTATTTGAACTCTCACCAGTTCCCGTCTCTCTCCATTCACGGTAACATCACACTGAGAGTCGCCTTCTCTCTCGATTACCATCACTTTACTCTTTTCTACATTTACTCTCAGGGCACGACGCTCATAGACATCAGCAAAACTCTGCACTAGTCTACCAAGTTCTTGTCCGGTATTTGGAAGTAGCACTACATCATCAGCATACAGCAAATTTGAGATATTTCAACGATCACCATTCATTACCAGCGACATCCTTCTCTCCATTACTCGTAGTTTTCTTCTCTCATCACCCCATCCATATAAATATTGAACAACCATGAAGACATCATACAACCTTGTCGCGCGCCCACACTGATCGTGAACCATTCACTTAGATGCCCATTTACCCTTACACATGCCTCACTACCATCATAAAAACTCGTGGCGGCACCTAGCAGCTTGCCATCTACACCGTTCATGCGCAAAACCTTCCACAATCCTTCTCTGTCTACTTTGTCGTATGCTTTTTCCAGATCTATAAATGTCATAAACACCTCGTAGTCCTCACAAACCTTGTCCGATATCTGTCTCACTGCGAATATTTCATCCACACATCCTAAAGCCACCCTCTTCATCACTCACTAGGACTTCTGATTTCTACCTTACTTTATAACAGTTCTTCCATATACCTACTACACTCAATAAATTAATGCCACAATAATCCTTGTACTAATTCGCTTACATTTATTGTGTACAGGGGTACAGTCACAGCTTTTTTCCACTCTGCTGGCACAGTTGCACTCATCCATGCCTTCTTACATATCTCCGAGAACCACTTCATTCCACTCTCTCCACTAATCATCTCTGCATACACCTCATCAATCCAGCTGCTTTTCCATTTTTCAGCCGCTTCACAGCGTTCTACCCCTGTGCGAGTGTCACGTTTCCTGACACTGCATTTCTTCTCTGCACACCCCCAAAACTAATCAGGTTTACAGCCGCTCTGCTCTCCCTATTCTCATTCATCAGGCTTTCAGAATATTCTTTCTATCTGGTCCTTACTTCATCCCCATGGGTCAATAATTTACCACTTACATCCTTCACACTTTCATATTTCTTTCCGCTGTCCCTTCCACATTTCCGCACCTCTTTCCACAATAACTACATATTTTCAGAGTAATTTGCATTCATTTTTCTTCCAAGATCGTCATTTACCAGTCTCTTTACCGGTCTCTTTACGTGCTTCGTGCATTCAATATATTCAGTTCATATTTCAGCTGAACCCCTGTTCTGTAACCACTCTAGCCACTCATTCCTTTTTTCCTCCACTGCTCTCTTAACCTCTTCATCCCACCATGCCGTACCTTTCTTCTTTGTTGTTTCCCTTGCCACACCACACACCGCTTTAGCATTCCCAACTAAGAAATCCCTATATGCACTCCACAGGCTGTCCAGATCCATTTCATTCCAGTACGCTGATTCCAAATCCTGCCCTAATTTGATCTTGTAGCCATCTGCCATTTCTTTGATCCTCAGCTTCTCGACTTTCAGCCTTTTTCCCTGACTGCTCCTCTGTCTCCTGGCCCACCTCACTCCTTTCAGCTTGATTTGCATACCACAAATACCACAATCATATGATCTGACAGACCTCCACATCGCCCTCTCACGGCCCTTGTATCAGCAACCATTTCCAGCATCGACCTCTCTACGACCACATAATCAGTTAGGCTCCGTTCAACACGATCCCCGTTCTCTCTATGCCACGTATATTTATGTGCATCTTTGTGTTTGAAATATGAGTTACAAATGCACAACCTCCTTTCTTGACACACATCCTTCAGCCGCTTCCCATTATTGTTTTCTCCTGGTACTCCATTACTACCCATTATGTCATCCTCAGGACCAGTGCCTACTCTTCCATTCATATCTCCCATTAAGAACACTTTATAGCTCCTGGACATTTTTCTCACTGCTTCAACCACCTCATCCCAAAACCATGCAGTTCAGATCTCATCTAAACCATTGCTAATGTAAGGGTTAAGTGCTAGACAGAAATGAGTGAGTAAGAGTTGGGAGGAAGAGGAGGGTGTACTGTACTTCCACTTTATAAGAGGAGACTGTACTGTACTTCCACTTTATAAGAGAGAAAGAGAGAGAGAGAGAGAGAGAGAGAGAGAGAGAGTAGAGAGAGAGAGAGTATGGCATTTAATGATGGGTTGGAATGCCATAAAAGAAGGTAAAGGAATTATGATGAGAGACCCCGAGGACATAACGTGGATGCTTACAGGGTGGCTTGGGGTGGAGGAAGGAAGGTTAGAGGCGTGATATCAGAGACTTGGTGAGGCTGAAGTGGAGAGTGAGGGCGATTCGGAATACCAAGATAATAATAAAGCATGTGTAAGAGTATGCGGATGTCACATGGGTGGTGGAATGAGAGGAAAGTGTATCATATTCCCAAGGCTAGTCAATATAAATAGTATATGGATTGAATTGAGAGAGGAGTTAAAACTCGAGTTATGCAAAAAGGCGTGCAGATAGTGATGAATGGGGAATGGCGGAGTGTATCTTAAACCTGATGCTTGCGGTGATGCTGTGTTGCTGCTAACAGTGAACAAGGACTTCACATACCGATGCACAGTTTTGTGGACAGCCATGAGCATTTTGATTTTATTTAGTTTATGTAAACTGAACAGAGCATTGTTCTTGAAGGAAAAAGTAACTCTGTATGAAATGTGCTGGTGAATGTACAGACTTGAATTGGTGAGGAAGTATAAATACCTCTGTGCAGCCATCGAAGCAGAGGTAAATATGGAAAGAAAATGGATTGGGGAGTAGTCCAGAGAAGGGAGGTTGCTGGTGCTACGAAGGCTTTGAAATTAAACTCAGTTATGTGTGCGTTGCTTGCAGGAGGATTAAATGAAGTTGTATTAATTTCAATATTAACGTATGTGCGTGTTTTTGATGAGCAACCCCTGTCTATCTGGCCGAGTATATCCAACAGTCACAGGCTGGCTAAGTCTTCTGCAGGGCTGTCTCATGCAGCGAATCAAAGCGCCCCGGCAGTAGACAAGGGCGAGGCGAAGGAAAGAGTGTGAATTTTTTTTTCGAATGAACGCCACGTTTACACTTTTCCACCTAGTTAACAGGAACGCCACAATAGGCATTATATCACCCCATTATCTGGTTATTTGTTACCACCCAGCATTCTAAATGGTTTCCTGGATAGACTTGTCATTCAGTGAAGAACCATCCGATGTGAAAAAAGAGCAACAGAAATCGACAGGAGGGATGGGAGAATTAGGAAAAGAGGACAGCAACATAGAAAAAGAATGATGGAGGTGAAGGAAAAAGTAGACAGCACTACTTCAGATGAGTGGACGATGGTCGTCATCACCAACCACGCATAGGAGTGTGTGATCTGGTGTGGAGTGGGTGAGAATATTCTTGAGTAGGAGCAGTGGAAATTGATATATTTAGGAATGTATGTGGAGTGCGCATAGTGGATAGACTAAGAAATGGTGTAAATCATGAAAGGTGTGGAATCAGGAAGTCAGGTGTTTTTGGGGGTAGAAGAGTGGTCTGGTGAAACGAATACTGAGCATATGAGTATGACGGTGAGAGGAGGCGTAGTAGGCCATGAAGACTGTGGTTGCATATGGTGTGTGAGTGAAATAAAAGCAGACATGGAACCCAATGACCATAATGAGAGTCCAAAGCCCACGCAAACAACGCTCCACTAACATAGAATTAAAGATAAACAAGAGACGCAGTGAGCCCAATAAACCCGCGAAAATATACCGAGATTCTGCTAAGCCTGCTAGAATATCAGTGAGTCTCCTATGTCCACGAGAATAACTTATGCGTCATCTTACCCTACGAGAAAAAATAGTGCGTGTGATAACTAGCGAGTCTCCTCAACCCACGAGAAATTAAACGAGTCCACTAAGCCCATGAAGATATCCAACGAGTCTCATTAGCCCACGAGAATATTCAGCGAGTCTCCTTAGTCCACGAGAATATCAAATGATCCTCCTAATCCCAAGAGAATATTTCAGCTCGTCTTCTAAGTCCACGAGAATATCCGATGAGTCTCCTAATCCCACGAGAAATATTTAACCAGTCACTTAAGCCAACGAGAACATTCAACGAGTTTCCTGAACCCACGACAGCATCTAATGAACCTCCTAAGACCACGATAATATCTGTAGAACCTCCTAAACCCACAACAATAAGTAATGAGCGTCCTAAGCCCACAACAATATCTTCTGAGCCTCCCAAGTCCACGATAATACCTATTAAGTCTCCTATAGTTAAGATATCCAACAAGCCTTCCAAGCAAGTCTCTCTCTCTCTCTCTCTCTCTCTCTCTCTCTCTCTGGCATGACATACGCTGTGGCAGTAATGAGTCTGTCGCCTCTCTCTCAAGGGCCACGTTTAACTCCCTCATAAACTGGGAAGCAAGGAAGGATGTCATAATTCGTTACTCACATAAACTGGACCCTCGTGGGGTTATTGGACTCAGGCCCAGTCAGGGACAAAAGCAAGAACTGAATATTGTCGTCTGTCGTAAACTGGAATAATGTGGGAAGACCCAAATTCTCTCTCAAGCATTTCTTCCTCTTTTTTTTTCTTTAACATTTTTGTGCTTTAAATACAAAGTAAATATAATCTTTTCACGAAAGTCGGGGGAAAAAAATGCGAAACAGGTAGTTCGTAGTTACTGGGTTCACCACTGTACTTTGGTGACAGTTTTTGTGTTTTTTCTCCACACTTACCAAACATTTTTTTTAAAGGTTAGAAAATCTCTCTTATGGTAAATGGGTTAAGAAAGAGTACAGTAATCCTAACTGTTCGAATAGTGTCTCCAAAGTAATATGCAATTGTCTGGAGGTTGGAAACAAGGAAGGGGCAATCTCAGCCTGATACCCACACACACAGCTTGGTCGAAGGGCTGAACATTTAACTTTACCCTGTGACCTTTCCCTTCGACTGATTGCCACCAAATCGAATCACTTCATTTCTGTCAGTCCCTTAACACTTTCTCCAACTCTTAATCATTTCTGTTCCAATCTCTATGAACGGACTTTTGCCCTTTGACCTCGATTTTTGACCTTTCCCAGTGACCTTGATATTTGATGGAGTGGTCTCGCGATCGAAGCCGTGCATTACCGTGAACCATCCCACAAAGACTGGTATGAATCGGATAAAAAGTGTTTGAGTTTTCCATATGACCCTGACTTATGGCCTATTGTTCTAAGCAAATATACAGTATATATATCAGGTTAACCTCTAGGTTGATCTTCAGCCCTTCCACCAAGTTGGGTTTAAATTAGATGAAAATTTTATTAGTTATTTTGTACATATAGGCATAAGATTTGATCACGGACATTGCTCTGTGACCTGGACCTATGACTAATTGTTCTCAAAATCATATCCCATCGTTATTTACTTACCTTCAACCCATCCACTAGATTTGGTGAAAATTAGATAAACACTACCTAAATAATCTTGCTAGGTGAAACACTGACATAGCCCTGTGGTCTTAACCTTTGACCTATTGTTCCCCAAAACAAGAGATCACCCCTGTCGTCGATCATCAACACTTGCAAATTTGATTATAAGTGGATGATAACTTCGTTTTCTATCCACACACACACACACACACACACACACACGCAGTCAAACATAATACCCCTCTGGCTTCGTGGGCACGGGTATTGAGGGGAAAAAATGTTATTGTGATGACGGGATCAATAACGCTCTCTGGGAAGAAGGCCTAATTTTCTCTCGGCTCAGTGAAATCGTTTGTTGGGTACAGTATTAAATATTGTAGCCCTGGATGCTGTAATAACATCGCTATTAGACCACAGCCTACACTCAGGGTCCTACATCTTGCAAGGGACTCAGTGTTACCGTTGCCTAAATCAGACAGGTGTGTGGCTGTGAGTCGAAGGCTGAAGAGGGGCAGAGGAAGGCTGAAGACTCTGTGGAAAAGACTTAATGGCATTTGTACATCATTATCATCATCATGCTAACCCGAATTCCTATTATTATTTGGGACATGTATATTAATCAATCAGGTAATTTGGTAGGAGTGATAACGACATCAAGGCTGTTAGAAGGAGGATAGATTAATTAGGAACGATGTGGAGTGACACGTTAGGGAAATGTATAAGGCAGAGGCCTGCGTTGCGGAAAGGGGATTGTTACTGAGTAGGAATACAAGTGTTTTGTTGAGATCGCCCCTCATAGGCAGTGAATATAGCAGATAACATTCACTGTTGGATTAAATTCTCTCTCTCTCTCTCTCTCTCTCTCTCTCTCTCTCTCTCTCTCTCTCTCTCTCTCTCTCTGTAAACCTGGGAACATGTCAGGCTGGTCAAGTGAAACTTTCCATGAAGCTTTCCGGGCCAGGAAGGACAGCCAGGTAGTTGGCAATTTTTTTTTTTATTCATTGTCGTTTTATCTGGGTTCATTATGCAATTCACGTTAAGATGCAACGTTAATGGCTAATTTTTGTACCTCACATCACGTCCACTATGAGGTATTTTTCATGACAATTCGCGTCACCATGTTTCTTCGAGAGGAAATATTTGTGATGCACATATAGTCGTACTGAATCAAGTCAGCACCCAGAATCTTTACTTGCAGGAAATTTATGAGGAATTCTGTATCTTAATAGAAAAAAATATTAGTTGTGAGAGAAATCGTTAGACGCCAAATCACTGCTATGACATATTTTACATTGTTACGAAATTCTTAACAAATACAATATTTCTATGGAACCTGTCAGCAGAATATATTTGTAAGTATAATTTCCCCTCCCCAACCCGGAAATTATCCGCAAGCATTCCTATGTACCAATGAACGGAGGATCGTGTCTGATTTGGGACAGAAATGACTAAAGGTCCGTTTGTCGAAACAGCCCTTCGCATGCTGTGGCATCAGGCAATAGATAAGCAGACTGATAAATATGAACGGCATGAGGGAAAGGTCGTTGGAAGGAGAAAGTGGAGACTGAACAAGACAGAAAAAGTGGATGGTACGTTGCAGAAGGAGGGAACAAATGCTTAGAGGTTCTTATATCGACGCCACACCTAAAGGGAAGCAACGGATGATGATAATTAAATAAATGAATATAAAATACTTGCACTACCATGAGCTTAGGTCCACCACTTGCCCAAACCACATTCATCTGAGGCGTCCTTATTTTCTTTCTGTTTAACACCAGCCGGTCAAGTTCAGCTTACGACAGCAGAAAAAGATAGGATTTTTGAACAATCGTAATCTAGCTCTTGGATCCCTACACTATACAGCTGGCCAAAGAGAACGCAGGATTGTGTCAGAAGATGAATAACTTGTGCTTGTTACCTCTATATATTTGTGTTCACTTAAAGAAGGATTGGTAATAGTGATTGATTTCAAAAGTCCTCATTAACCATCCGTGCCACAGCCACTATTTTATTGTTGGTACCACCAGTCAGTTTTATTCAACTTATGCAGATCTCTAGTAAAGATGATATTGATCCCTTCTTGCTGCTACACTGCTCAGCCTGAAGGACCAACATGTACCCAACAGGATATACTCAACTAACCCAAAAGAGCAGACATGGTTCGGGTACAGGTGTCGAGTTGCTGCAGAGAATAGGTACAAAGCATGGACCCGTTACAAAGGACAACTGACTCGGGAAACAAGACCTTACACAAGAAATCTTGCAGGACCATAACCTGGACAGCAGAGTGGGAAAAGCAGGAGAGAGGCGATTTGACGTGAAAACTCAAAGAAAATGAAGTTGATCCCAAATAGTGGTGGGCCCTGGTGAAGGAGAAATAGTTCATCTCACATGAAAGGATCCCTGCCATGACGATGCCTGGTGGTGAACAGCTTATCATCTGCCAGGAGAAGGCTGACTTGTTCGTTTGACAGTTAAGCAGTAAGATGATGATATAAAATCCGAGCAGACTACCTCCCTTCCTCCCTCGTGTACGTGACTCAAGTCTCAAAATTATTTTATTTTACAGAGGGCATGATCAAAAGGCACTTGGGGGACAGAGGCTTCCACTGGACACTAATGCTGAGGTATGACCATTGATGACGACGCTGAGGCTACAGCTTGTTAGGTAATTGTACAGACGCTCTAGCAAACGTCCTGTGACCACAAGCTCTGATTGTTGCTACAAGCCTGTGGTGCCACACGTAGTCAAAGGCTTCTACAATAACTAAAGCTATTACAAGGGTAGCTAGGCTTGACTCATGGTTGTCATTCCATGAGTAAGGGAGCAGATGTATCAGGTCACACGAGGATCGTCCTTTCCTGAATCCATATTTTTGTGGTGACACCAGATGATGTTCCCCGAGGAAGGTGGTCAGTTGGCCCGTCATTTCCATCTCAAAGATCTTGACTGCTGAGAGAAGGGAGATAGGAGGATAATGGCTTGGCTCTGACTTGGAATTCTTTTTATGTTCAGGGATGGCATGCATGGGCCTCCTTCCATATGCTGGGCAGTACCTTGGACTGTTGTCACTATAGGAATGTTATTCTGAATGGTTGCAGAGTACTTCGGCACAATGCTTAAGAAGATAAGAACTGACTTCATCAGGGCCGGTTGCTTTCCTAATCTCCATCAAGAGTCAGTGTTTGGCCTCATTATGTGGAATATCTGCTTCAGCTACCTCCTTCAGATCATCCCCATAGCATCAGCTTACCCCGATGACTGTACATTCTCTTAACACTTCTTAAGATCATAGTTCCCTGAGGTGATAACATCAATCAACCAGCTGCTAGACGACACCATGGATTGCAGATGACAGTGGCAAGTCAAGTTTCCTGAGAACAAGACCCAAGCTATGGTAATCTCGTGTTCTGGAGATGATGCCAGTAAACTGCAACTGAAACTGGAGTTTGGACAAGACATCTTACAGTTGCAAGACCACATCAATATCCTAGAGGTAGATGTTGACTCAAAGCTCCAATTTGATTGCTGTGTTGAAAACGTGGCACGTAAAGCCGCTCTGAAGGTGTCGCTGTTAAGAATGAAGCACCACCTTAATGCTGAAGACCCACTGACCCACTCTAAGGTCCAGGTCTGCCATATTATGGAGTACACTCCCGTCACCTGGATGTCAGGTTTTCGCTGTCACCTCAACCTCAGGGACAGGGTGCAACAACGTGATTTATGCCTGACAGTCCTACATAAGGTATAAATGCAGCACATGCTACAGCTGGGAGACTCAGTGTCACCTAAAAAAAATGTGAGCACAGCACGAGGTCGGTGCTGACGAGCAGCCTTCTTCTGAGGGACCCTTGCTCTCATACCAACAAGCATCAGCATGCCTTCTATCCCAGGATGGCTGCCTTATCGAGCACCTTCACAGCCAATGTAGACGTCCAGCAGCTAACAGCATACCACACCAAGCTGAGGTCCCACGCTTGGTTCTGGACACACCCGCCATATACACAGACTTCACAGACCATCTTAGGTTTAAACTTTAAAAAAGACCAATTCACGAAAGAGATACCTTTAGCTTCTACGAATTGTAATACAAACTTCCTTGTATTCCCTGTATGACGATATNTTTTTTTTTTTTATGTGTCCGACTCTGGGCATAGGCTTCACAGCCTGCTATCAAGGCCCAGTCGTCCTCCTACAATCTACATGTCACCACTTCGGCGCTTAACACCCACCGTCCATATTGAATACATGCTAGGGCTGTCTCATACAGGACTGCTGTATTGGTATTAGCGGGGTCATTTTTAAGACATGTCGGCGGGTCTCCTGGTAGATCAGTAAAGCCTGATTTAATGAAATTCAAATTCTTAAACTGTTCCCTGCACAAGCGAGGATTCGAACCTGCGTCCCTCGGGACTGCAAGCCAACTCTCTACCG
>JAGKTI010024916.1:0-14176 GCA_018397915.1 Birgus latro | reverse complement strand
ACCTAACCTAACCTAACCTAACCTAACCTAACCTAACCTAACCTAACCTAACCTAACCTAACCTCCAGTTTGGAAATTGGGAAATGAAATCCACTTTTGAGTACGTTGAGTAAATTTCTTCCTTTACTTCAGAAACAAACATTTGTAGGTACGGCTTAAGGAACGTGATGATAATAGCAGGGTGAAACTTTTCAGCAGGGAAAGGTAATTTACCACCCTGAAAATAGTCAGAAAAATACAGAAAACAAACAGGAGGAATGTGAATTGAATTGGTAAGGTCTTTTTGCTCCATAAAGTAAAGCATGCATTTACTTAGCACAGGATAGCTGGTTGCTTAATTTTGTTCTGGAAATCTTTCTACACTTGTTTGTACAGAGCCAATAACATGTCCAATCCGTGCTGAATTTTAGACTGCACTTCATGAAGGGATCTATGTCAGTGAAGAAGTCAGCAAAACTGTTGGCCATGAGTAACCCTTTGCTCAGGTTAGCTACTCTCTTTGCTGTTGTCCTCGTCCTCACAGGACTTATCATTTTGGGCCCATCATGACAGCAGGACAAGTGATAAACCGAGAGAGAGAGAGAGAATACGATACTCTAACAGCACACCTACTCAGTCTGCTCCAACGCACACTAAACTGGAAGGCGGGAAAGCTGCTAGCATGGGAGAACATTGCTGCCACCTGGTGGCAGCCACTACAAACTGTGTGTATGTGAACGAGGGCCCCACAGTAGGTGATTGTGCTAAGCTGACTCCATACCTTCTTTACCCCTGCACAGTTGTTGACCTTGTACACAGGTTTTATTCACCCCTGTGTGGAGTACAACTCTCATGTGTGGGGAGGCTCCCCACACACAGCTCTTCTCAGTAGGGTGGAGTCAAAGGCTTTTTGTATCATTAACCCTCCTCCTCTTACTGGCTCCCTTCAACCTCTCTCTCTTCACCACACTGTTGCATCTTTTTCTTTTTTCTATCTCCATTTCAATGGTCACTGCTTCTCTGAACTGTCTGCTTGCATCCCTCCACCTCTACGACAGGTGCATAGCACCCGTCTAGCAAGAACCTCTCATCCCTTTTCTGTCCAACTCTCTAATGCAAGAGTTAACCGTTATGTCTAGTCCTTCATTTATGCAACAGGTCAATTCTGGAACTGTCTCCCTCTGTCTGTATTTCCTACTTCCTATGATCTCCAGTCTTTCAAATGCAGCGTGTCCAGGCATCTCGAAATGAATGGATCTTGAATTTGGCTCTCTTTTGTATTGTTTTTGTTTTTTTTCTTGGAAGGAACAGTTTGTGGGCTCCTGGCCTTTGATTTCTTCTTCCTTGCATTTAGTACTGCGTATAAGTGAATTCCGCGGTTGGTGAACCCCATGGCTGGTGGGGAATTTCTGTAGTTTATCACCTCTGCTTGATGCACATTATGTGTCCAATCATTTTTATGCTGATGGCAGTCAGCTTTTATGTTAAGATGACAGGTATTAACCCTTTCACATCGGGTGGCACATCAACGTGCCACCAAGGAAATGGCTGTAACCATTGGGCGGCACATATACGTTTTCTGGACTTTTTATATTTGCACACCAGCACTGGGGGCCCAATAGTCATTCAGTATCAGGAGGTGGCAAGACTGATGAGTTGCCATCATGGGAGGACTATTTTACTGTGTTTTTTTTTCGTCACGTACGAGAAGTATGTTGAGGCATGTGGTATGAGATGTTTTGCTGCGGTGGCAGCTTACTTTGATCTGATGGAAGCGATGTCCGATGACTCAGATTATGTTGTCAGACTATAGTGAGAATGAAAATGAAAGTGCTACTATTAAAAAAAAAAAAAAAAACAGCTTTGAGTTTATCATTATGGCGAATGGCATATGTCTGGCAGTGGAGGAGCTCCAGCACCACAAGTTTTGACAGCTCACCATGCAGGTAACCATTATTTTTTTACATCATGTTAGACATCATTTTACTCAGGAGATTATGGTCTATTTTTTTTTGTGGAATATTTTATCAAAACAGTTACTGTATCTTTATGTATCTCAAAACCCCCATGTGTGGGACATCCTGCCAAACAGAACCCGAAGTGAAAGGGATAATGGTACCAAGAATAAGCTGGGATTGCTGATGACTGAAAGTAAAATCTGGATGGCAAAGAGGAGACTTAAGCTGAATGGTGATAACACGGAAGTCATCATTCTTCGAGGAAACAGGAGGGCTGGTGACACTGATTAGTACCCTGATGCTGAAGATTGGTGATTGACAACTTTATCCAGCTAGTATTGTCCAGAACTTGGGTGTACGGTACCAGTATATTTTAATGCAAAACTAAATTATAAATAACATATTATTCAGTTTGTTAGAAGGTGTAATCTGCACATCAGAAATCTGTACTTTGTGAGATAGCTGCTGAATAGACTTTACCTCATAACACATCATCATCTACATTTTTCGTCCTTCTGTTCCCATATTCAAACTGGAGTTGGACGTGCGATGGCTTTTCTCCACTGTTTCCTGTTGTGGATTAAATCTTCTCCAATACCCAGTCTTTCCATATCTTGCATTACAACACATTTCCAGGTCTTCTTAGGTCTTCCTGGCGGTCGACATCCCACCAGTTCCAGTTCCTCTGCTATTCTTACAGAGCTCCCTTCCTCACTCCTCCTCACATGACCAAACCATCTAAGCCTCTTCTTCCTCAAGATGATATCAAGATCCTTCAGCCCACATCTTCTGGCTACCTCCTTACTCAAAACTCTGTCCTCCCATCTCACTCCTGCCATGTATCTTATCATTCTACGATCAGTACTTCACAGAACATTTATCAGTCTATCTGTCAAAGCCCGTGTTTCAGCACCATATATCAGTATTGGTCTAATGCAGGCCTCATATATTTTACTTCTACTACGATCAGTACTTCTCAGAACATTTATCAGTCTATCTGTCAAAGCCCATGTTTCAGCACCATATATCAGTATTGGTACAATGTAGGCCTCATATATTTTACTTCTGTGTCTCAGTGGTATGTGTTTGTTGACCAGTAGGCCAGCTATTTCCTTCCACTTTAACCATGCTGACGCCACTCTTGTTCTAACTGATCTGTCCACCCCTGCTTCATAGTCCAATACATCTCCCAGATAGCAGAACTGCTACACTTCCTTTAGTGTGCCTCTAGTGTATCCTCTGCTTCAACTCCCTCCGCCTCTCTTCTTATTCAGGCTGGACAGCGGAAATTTTGCACTCCTCTTAAATTCTACAGACCTGAACATCTTCTATGGCACCACTTATTAAACTCTGTGCACAACACTGAGTTCACTCCTGCTCCTCTGCCACAGCATCCACATGGCCATTTTCCTGACTGAATTCTTTCTACTGGTTTCTTGCCTGTCACCATTACCTTTGTCTTATCCATATTTATTTTCATTCCTCTCTTCCCTATTCCATTTTTCCATCCATTAAACCCTCCGTGGCTGCCTGCATCAAATGACACTTGGCCGATCAGTGGCCGGTGGCGTCGTTTGAGCGTGGCCTATAAAAAACAGCGAAAATTTTTGGGAAGTGAATGAACGTTCTGAATGCCTTCAGACTGACCTACACTACACTCCCATACACCCCATCAAGCAGTTCAGAGCCTGCTGCTGTGATAGTGGATTTTCAGTTTTTTCACTCTCAGCCATGCCTAAACAAGCACAACTACACCCATTATCTCGACCTAGGCAGAAAATATCATCTTTGTCCTCTTTTGCAAAACACACACAACCATATGGGGGAGGCGGTGGCCGGATCGGTAGAGAGTTGGCCTGCAGTCCTAATGGACCCAGGTTCGAATCCCCACTGGGGTAGGGAACAGTTTAAGGATTTGAATTTCTTGAAAAGCAGACTTTACTGATCTACCAGACGACCCGCCGACATGTCGTAAAAGTACCCCCGCTAATACCAATACACCAGTCCTGTATGAGACAGCCCTAGCACTAGTGCCGAAAGTGGTGACATGTGGAGGTGTATGGATGTAGGAGGACTACTGGGCCTTCATAACAGGCTGTAAAGCCTATGCCCAGAGTTGGTCACATAGAAAAAATAAAAAAAAACCTGTTTATGATTATGAACTGATACAGGCACAAACAAAAAAGACATGGTAATAAGTGAAAAATACATTTTTGTCTTGGTATCTTCACCTATTTGCTCAAGTTTGTTGTAATGGTTTGGATCATTCAATGCAGTACTACTTGTAGAAAACTGTGAAAACTTTCGGGAAGTGAATGAACACTTGGAACATGAGACTGACCTTCAGTTCACCCTCTCACATATCCTCTCTCAGACTCTCATTTCACCACCTGCTGCCGTGAGGTGTGGGTGTATGATTTTTTTGCTCATGGCCATGCCTAAAAACACATTGTTACACCCATTATATCGACCCAGACAGAAAATATAATATTTTTCCTCCCTTGCAGAATACACATAACCACCCAGTTTACAAGACAGAAACATATATATTGCAAGTGTAACAAGGTAAAATGATAGAGAAAGGTGAACGTGTTATCGTGGAAAAAATACAATTTTCTCTCGCCTGTAATCTTATTGATTTCTGCTTTGTCTCTGTATTCATAATAATTAGACTTCTTAATTGTTTTGAAACTGCATTATGATTATAGTTTTAGCCATGCACGTTGTGTGGGACCTGGAAGTTACGACTCAACTTCCGTATTGCTAATCGGATCTGACCCTCCACTTTCATCTCCTGTGGGAGAGTCTAGCTTCGGAGGACGTGCAGTTTTCTCATTTAAGACTGAAAATTCAACCCTTTCACTTCTTTTTCCAAGCATGGGCACAACAGTAACATAAAAAATAACTCGAAACTACCATAAACATATTTTATATCAGAAAGGTGAGAAAATAGTCATAATATTTTTTTTTTCAGCCATTCCTAACATATTATGTACTGAAATCATTCGATATCATCATATCTCATATATCTGCATCATTTCAGCATCATTCACATTTTTTTTTTGGGGAGGGAAAACAAGCATCACGTGCGAAGTTGCACCGAGGCATCACGTAGCTGCAGCGGATATCGGTCCCCAATATTTCTGCAACTTTTGCGCTTCATTGCAAGCCACAGAATGGGTGTAGGTAGCTGGAATTTGCAGTGTTAGGTGCGTCTGAACTTTCTCTTCAATATGGCAAGAAAAAAAAAATCAATTTTCGAAACTTCAGAAAATGGCCCCAGCGTCTGCCTGGGGTGCACAAAAAATTCCACCACATCGGCCACGGAGGGGGTAAACATTTCCACCACATCGGCCACGGAGGGGGTAAACATTTCCACCACTTCTTCCTTAGTCTCCGCTGACAGCACTAGGTCATCAGCATACGGCAATTCCCATGGGCCTTCCCCCCTACATTCCAGTGTTGCCTCCTCCATTACTACGTTAAACAGCAATGGACTGAGTGCTGAACCTTGATGTACCCAAACTCCTATTCCAAAATTTCCTGATGTTCCTGCTATTGTCGTGACTTTTGATCTTGTATCAGTATAGAGGGACATGACAGCTGCAATGAGTCTCTCAGGCACATTCTGTCATCTCAAGGGCCACTCTATAACTATCCTTGGTACTCTATCAAAAGCTTTTTCCAGGTTCACAAACACATAGTACAAGCATTTCCTCCTCTGTTGAAACTTTTCCTGCAACTGTCTCATGATAAATATTGCATCTGTTGTGGATTTCCCTGCACAAAATCTGAACTGTCGGTTATCTATCATCACTATCTGCTTCAGCCTTCCTTCCAGAACCTTTTCGAATATCTTCATTCCATGCTTCAACAGTCTGACCCCTCGGTACTTTCCACACAGGAGGGCATCTCCTTTGTCTTTATAAATTGGCGTTGTCCAACTATCTCTCCAGTCCTCAGGTGGCTATCCTCCTACTATGATGCTGTTAAAAATCCTTGTCAATACTTTTACACCAGTACTTCCAGCCTTTATTATCAGATCAGCTGTTATACTTGTTGGGCCTGGAGCTTTCACGGTCTTCATTTCCTTTAAGACTCTCTCCACTTCAACTTCGGTTATCATTGCAACTGGCCCTTCAACTTTTCCTATTTCTTCTATCTCATAATTATTTTCTTCATTTAACAGCTCTTCAAAATACCTCTTCCACCTTTCCAGTATTTCAATCTCATCAGTTTTTATTTCCCCATTTTCATCATTTACAAATTTAGCTCCCACCACGTCTTCCCTCTCCTTCCTCGTTTGCCTTGCAATTTTAAACATTTTTGTCCATCCTTGTGCACTCTCCAGATCTCTACTCCAACTCTCCCAGGCCACCATTTTTGCTCCGGCCACTTCTCTCTTTGCCTGTCTTTTCTTATCATTGTATTCTCTTCAGTCTTCTTCCCTTCTAATTCTCTGCCATACTTTAAATGCTCTTTTCTTCTCACTTATCGCCTGCTTCACCTCATCGCACCACCACCACGTCTCTCTTTCTTTTCTCCTGTGACCTGTTGTTTCTCGACAGACTTTCCTCGCTGCCTTTATTATATTATCCCTGAAGTGTTTCCAATCACCTCTCTGTCCCTCATTTCTTTTCGTAAAATTCTCTTCAAGTTGTAGTCTTATCCTTATCCTTCAGTTTCCATTCCTTTACCCTTTTAACACCCTTCCTCTTCTTTTTTTTTTTTTTTTCATATTTTCCACTCTCAAATCCATAGCTAAGAGTTTATGTTGTGGTAGACATGCTTCGCCTGGTATAACATTACAATCTTTCACTTTAATATCCTGCTCCTTTCTCATCAGCATAAAATCAATTTGAGTTTCTACTCCTCCACTTTTGTAAGTTATTAATTTCTCCCTTTCCTTTTCGAACGCTGTGTTTATAATTTTCAAATCATTACCCTGGCAGAACTCCAAGATCCTCTCTCCCTCTCTATTTCTCTCTCCAAAGCCGAAGACTCCCATAACTTCCTCATACCCTCTCCTCTCAGCACCAGTGTGCCCATTCAGGTCTCCAGTAATGATCATTACCTCAGGTTCTGGTACTCGTGCTGCATCATTAAGTTTTCCACAGAATGCCTCTTTTTCATCATTTGGTCAGCCAATCTGTGGTACATATGCAGAAAAATATGTCAGACCTTTTCTGCCACTACAGTCTTAACCTTCATCAACCTTGGAGACATTCTCTCCACTTCTATCACATCCTCGAGTAACTCCTCTCTCACAAACATTCCCACACCTCCAGTTCCTTCCTTCTTCCCTTACCACCAGTACTTGTACCTCTCCTTACCCCCACCAAACATTCTGCATCCGTTCCCTCATACTGCACCTCCTGTACGCAGCACATGTCAACTGCTTTCCTTCCCAACATCTCCACCACCTCTCCACTTCTTCCCACCATCATTGTAACATTTACTGTGCACACCTGTAATGCACCTGCTCTTCTAGCATGATCAGTATACCTGGAGATTCTTAACACCCCCTGCCTACTCAAAGGGACTGGGGGCCATTTCTATCAGTGGAATAATCATCATAGTTGATTGGGCCATTTGGTTTTGCTGCCATGGATGGCCTTCCTGACTGACAAAATCACAGTTTTAAGCGGTGGGCCTAGCCTTTACCTGTTTAGGTATAACCTGCAAGGCAGCAGGTGGTTTGAATTTAGTTTCACTCTCCTAGCATTTCCCTACGAGGCCTAACCTGCAAGGCAACAGGTGGTTTGAAATCACTTTCCCTTTTCCTAGCCTTTGCCTGAAGAGACATGCCCTGCAAGGCAGCAGGTAATTGGATGGCCAGTGACTCCAGAGGAGTTCATCTGCCCTCATAACAGGTCCATGCTATGGTCTTGTCTCGCGTTGATTACAGTACTCCCTTGTTATCAACTGTATTTTCATTCCTTTCTTTTTTTCCCTATTGCCAGGAATTATTTATTTCCAAAGGAGGCAGTGGCAGCACCTTCTCACCAACCTGCCAGTCACCATCTTTCAGCTGTACCCATTTCCGTCTTTGCATCTCACTCTTGCTTTTCGTTTTGTTTTCGTTTTTGAAGGCTCCAACATGCTTGCATGCATCGGCCATGGTCACCTAATGGCGGCTGTCCACACTGCTCGATTCCTGGCAGCCTCCCTGTTCAGTTCCTTAACCCTTAAGTCACACTTAATGACCTCGTCCCATGTCTTTCTCGGTCTACCCCTCCCAACCCCTCCCCCAATATTAACACCTCTCACCCTCTGTACCCAATTATCATCCCCCATCCTCTCCACATGTCCAAACCACCTCAGCCTACCTCTCCTCATCACAACACCAATACACTCCAGTCCCATCCTACCTCTCAACTCTTCTATCGTAAACCCAGCCCCCCCAGGCCTTGCACGCAGGGACGCACTGCACATCCACCTAATCATTGTCATTTCTGTACGTTTAAACCTGCGAATATCCTCTTCCTTTACTGCCCAGGTCTCACTACCATACAGCATCACACTCCTAACACATGCTGCATACAAAGACCCCTTAGCACGTAAGGAGAGTCCTCTCAATGTCAGGAGAGGCAACAGCTCCCTGAACTTCTTCCAACCACTTCTCACCCTAGCAACCGAGCTAACTCCAGCCCCACCTCCGGCACATAACATGTCTCCCAAATAACAAAACTCCTCCACACACTCAAGAGACTCACCTGCAAGTTCAACCCTCTCACGCCTAACAATCTCCTCCTGCTCTCCCCGACACACCGCACACATGAAATCAGCATTATCTCGCAGTCTACCTCTAATACCACTACATCTCTTGTGCACCCACTTATCACAAACACTGCACAAGATGGAATTACTTCCCACACCCATGTGGCAAACTGCACATGGCCACTCTCCCTCTCCTCTGATTGTACCGCCACCAACCCTAGATATCATCACTTTTGTTTTATCTGCATTTACCCTTAAGCCCTTGTGCCCCATACCATCTCTCCACTTCTTAAATCTTTCCTCAGCCTCCCCTTCATTCTCAGCAATCAACACCAAATCATCAGCATACAACATCTCCCATGGGAGTCCCTCTCTGAAGTCACGTGAGAGGGCTTCAAGCACCATGATAAACAACAAGGGACTCAAAACTGACCCCTGATGCACACCAACATTCACGGGAAACTCATCACTCAAAGCTCCATTCACCCTTACCTGAGTGTGAGCACCCACGTACATGGCCATAACCACCCTAACCAGCCACTCTTCCAACCCTAGCTTTCTCATTGCCCACTTCACCACCTCTCTAGGGACTCTGTCAAAGGCCTTTTCCAAATCAACAAAAACAAAATACAATTCCCTTTTCTTGCCAATATATTTTTCCTGAAGCTGTCGAACAATGAATATGGCATCAGTGGTCCCCCTGCCTGGCATAAACCCAAACTGCATCTCATCGATATTCACTCTTTCTCTAATCATACCTTCTAGAACTCTCTCCATTACTTTCATTATCTGATCTAAGAGCTTTATACCTCTGTAATTTCCCCTTTCCAGGGCATCACCCTTCCCTTTGTACACATTTACAATTACACTCTTCAGCCAATCATCTGGGACAACACACTCATATATAATCATATTTATCAGTATCTCCTGAGGCCTTCAACATTTCGGCAGTCAACCCGGACACACCTGCCGCCTTCCCCACCCGCATCCTGCCTATTGCCTGACTCACAGTAGCAGCGTCAATCAAAGGCCAAGGGCCAAACACTGGATCAGCGGGCTCCAAACCTTCTCTATCCCAATGAAACTCCTCATTCAACAACCGGCTGTAATGCTCTTTCCATGCATCTTTAATATCCTCACTGTTCACCACTACCCTTCCATCATCATTCTTCACACACTGCTCACCTACAATGTCCCAATTATCCCTCTTCACTTGATTTGCCACCCTAAAAATAATATTTTTCCTTTCTCCATGATTTAGATTATCAAGTAAAAGTCTCTGTGACTCAGACTTCGCCCTGTATACCTCTCTTCTAGTCCTGCGCTTGGCAGCCAAGTACTCCTCCCTGTTACCACCATTCTTCCATTCCCGGAAAAGCCTTCTTTTCTCCTTAACTGCAGCTTCTACACCCTCATCCCACCACCAAGTTACTTTATGTCTTGGTGGGCCTCTTGTCCAACCGCATACTGCATCGGTAACTCTCAAGAGGTTGTTCTTAAGGGCTCCATACTGTTCATTAACGTCTCTATCTTTGGCTTCCTGTTCAGCCACCACTCTCCTCATCTCACTATAAAAGGCATCCCTTACTGATTGGTTTCTCAGCTTCCATATTTTCCTCCTAGGTACATATGTCCTCCTTCTCATCACTCGTTCCTTAAGCACCATGTCACAAATCAACAGTTTGTGCTGCTGCACACACTCATCACTTCCTATAACTTTAACATCCCTCACTAATCTCCTGTCAACCCTCCTGACCAGAAAATAATCTATCTGACTACTATTTCCCCCGGACTTGTACGTAATCAACCGGCTCATTCTTTTCCTAAAATGTGTGTTGCACACAATCATGTCCATATCCTCCCCAAACTCGAGTATTCTTTCCCCTTCCACATTCCTCACACCATATTCACATCCTCCATGGACTCCTTCATAACCTTGAGCTGCTTCACCCACATGACCATTTAAATCCCCTCCCAGAACCACTACCTCATCATCACCCATACCACTTACTACACGTATTAAATCATCCCCAAATCTATCCTTCTCTGCGTCATCCAATCCGACCTGTGGAGCATATGCCAATATAACTGAAATCATTTCCTGCTCAACCAAAATTTTCACTACTAATGTCCTATCACTTACTCTCATAACATTCTTGACATATTCCACCCATTTCTCTGCAACCAACACACCCACACCCCCATATCCGTCAGTTCCCCCCTGCCAAAACAAGTTATAGTAGCAATCCTCCCCAACAATCTTTCTGGCTTATCCACCCCTGTACAGGACTTCCTGCAAACATGCCACATCCACCCACCTCCTAGTGATTGCCTCAACGACTTCCCCCGCTTTTCCTCTCAAACTTCCCACAATCCACGAACCCACCCTAAACCCCCTGGGTGATTTGCTGTCCTCAGGCTTGCTTTGATGCTTGTATTTGTAGTTCATAGTCGGTAAGATAAAGGGGGGTAAACATTCCAAAGGCCCGACCCATTGCACAGTCCCAGGTCCAGGCAATGGATCTGGGACCCCTAGCCCACCAGCTTACCAGTGGATGTGGTAGTGGCCTCGGGGCACCCTGCCAGGACAGCTGCAGGGACACCCTCCAAGCGTGGCTTGGCACTGCAACTGCCCCGCCATTATACACCCACTGATAGGGCAGCCTCCTGGGGCGCTACTCCCAGGTTCGGGCCCCTCTCTAATGAGCGGAAGCGGCAGCCTGGGAACCGCAATGCCCTGTACCCTCTAGCACAGGTTCGAGCTCTATCTCGCTCCGGACCCATGATCTGTGCCGGCGGAACCCCAGTCACGCCTCCCCCCAAAGTCCACCACTAGGTAATGGGGGCAAAGTTTTCTGGCCGCATGCCCTTGCTGGCGTTAGCCCCTGTAACGTAGTTGGATGCATTGTGTAATATGCAAAGCGCATGTGGTGTAGTGCATAGGATAGTTAGAGGAAATGTTTGGGAGAGTATGCTGGTCTACTCTCCATGTTACTGTTGCACTGAAAAGGTCAGCAAAGGGGGATGGTTAGGTAGCTAGTGAAACAGGAGCTCCAGCTCTCCCTATCACCAGCATTCCATTCCCCTCGGGAGTACCACCCTGTTCAGCCCATGCTACAGTCTCCTCCTCACAAAATATTCTTAGTGCTTATAGTTCCTTTTGTGGAGAATAAAATGTTTATGTAAATGTGCTCACTGGTTGTACCAGCCTGTCTCCTTTGTGTTATGTAGCTAGTCACCTGCTTTTGGCTCTACCAATTCCCATCTATGCATCTCACTCTTACTTTTAATATATAACAAAATATTCTTAGTGTCTGTAGTTCCTTCTGTGGAAAATGGTAAAATGTTTACATAAATAGGCACCAGGTGGTACCAGATTGTCTTCTTTCTTACCATTCATATGTAGCTAGTTGCCTGCCTTCAGCTCTACACATTTTCTTCTATTTATCTCTCTCGCCTGTAATTACTGGAATAACAGTATTCATATTCATAGTTCCTGTAGTTTAACAGGTATTCATTGCGAATGAGACAGGTCTATGGTGGAATGGTATGTATAAAGGAAACCCATCTTAGATAATTAAAAATCATTTTAACATAACATATGAGTGGTTGTGTAGGAATTACATAATATATAAAGGCTGCCATCGAAAAATTGGTATCAACGGAATTTGCATATTGGCAGTAACTTAGGAAAGTTGATAACAAGGGGTACCTGTATTGGAATTCATTTTGGATTAGCCTCTCAAGCAGTGTATTAAAGAAGTTCCACTATGTGTTGAATAGAGCAGCAAGGCTTATCTTTAGTGGTCTCACAAGAACCCTGACCACCTCATTTTTTATTGAGTTGAGCTGGTTGCCAGTAAATACTAGAATTGAATTTAAACTGTGTCTTTTCTATTATTAAGGCTCTTAAGTTTCTCAAACCAAAGTATCTTTGCTGAATTGTTAAAACTTCAGTCGGCTTGCCCAGGTGTGATGTTAAAAGAAGACGATTCCTTGTGCCCCAGTGAGCCTGGAGTTGTTCATCAGTCTTCTTTCTCAGATCAGTCTTTCTCCTATACAGCCCCTAGGTTATATACTGACAATCCATTATTCATGAGGCAATTGGCTTCTGTTGAATCTTTTAAAGGGAAATGCAGAGCCTTGTTTCTCCTCAAGAAGCATTTGGAGAGAGGTGTTGTGACAGACAGTTATAGTGTTTAATTGCTGTTGCTTTTTTTTTTCCCAATGTATGTGAGTGGTGTCACAGTTCTTGCAGTTGTAAAACTGTAAATGAGTGTCAGATGCTAGTGAATTCCTTAGGAAGAACTGGTGCTTTTGAAAAACAAAAGACCAGATTATTATCAATGTTATTATTATCATTGTTATTATTATTCAATATGTATATGGATGGGGTGATAAGAGAAGTAAATACATGAGTAATGGAGAGAGGGATGACATTGGTAATGAATGGTGATGGATGGAATATCTCAGATTTGTTTTGTGCTGATGATGTAGTACTACTTGCAAATACCGGACAAGAACTTGGTAGACTGGTGCAGAGTTTTGCTGATGTCTGTGAGCATTGTGCCTTGAGAGTAAATATAGAAAAGAGTAAAGTGATGGTTATTGAGAGAGAAGGTGACTCCCAGTGTGATGTTTCAGTGAATGGAGAGAGACCAGAATTGGTGAGTGAGTTCAAATACCTGGGTACAGTGATAGAAGAGAGAGGAAAATATGCAAAAGAAGTGGAAAGTAGAGTGACACAAGGAAGGAAAGTAGTTGTTGCAATGAAGGCCTTGATAAGAAACAGAGGCTTGAGTGTTGCAGCTGTGCCTCTTACATGAAGGAGTGTTAGTGCCAGCTTTAACATATGGATGTGAGACTATGGTGTGGCATGAAAATGAAAAGTTAAGAGTAAGAACATTGGAGATGGGACTGCTGAGGAATGTATGTGAAGTGCAGGGAGTGGACAGGATACGAAATAATATGATTCGTGAAAGATGCGGAGTGAGAAAGTCTGTGGACACCAGAATCGAAGGGAGTGTACTGAGATGTTATGGTCATGTGCAGAGAATGGATAAAATAGAGTGGTGAAAAAGGTATATCCGAGGGAATATTGATGGAGGGAGGAGGCAAGGTAGGCCAAAGAGAAGGTGGAGGGTTATGGTTGATGAGTGTGTGAGGAAGAGAGGTATGGAAGTTGGTGAGGTTAGGGGACTGAAAGAGATCGAGCTGGCTGGATGAATGTTGTGAGAAGTGGATGATCAAGGATTTGGCACCTCTTTTTAACATGACAGCATCCGGATTGAGTCTGTCGGGTACGTTTATGTGAAACTACAGAATGTGGTGAATGTTTTTGGCATATCAGAGCCAGGATTCTGGGGGCTTGAATGATGAGTGAATGGAAACGTTGCCCATTGGATTGTGCAAACTTGGGCTGTCTGGACGTTGCTACTCCTCACCCTGCTCTAGGGTGGGAAAGGAGGTCTGGATGATGATGATGATGATGATGATGATGATGATGATGATGATGATGA
>JAGKTI010024913.1:0-14176 GCA_018397915.1 Birgus latro | reverse complement strand
TGAAAGGAGCTATGATGAAAGGACGATTTTAATCCTTGCCCGTGGTTTTTATATTCTTTGGGCCTACAGCCTGGGCCTTGGCCGATTTAGCCCAAAATTTAGTTAGGTGATCAGAAGGTCATAACCCTGTAATTTTAGTCAAAATCGCACTCGTAGTTTTCTTGTGAAGTTGTTAACAGACAGACAGACAAACAAACAGACAGACAAACGGAGTGAAAACAATACCCGTTCCAGCCCCTCTGGGGTGGGGAAATGTAATAATGTTACCTGCATATTCTGCTTGTAATCTAAAAAGACTCTCAGTATAAGCTTACATTCCAAAATAAAAGAAATTTTGATAATTTTATCATAGGTCAGCCATCAGAAGGTTAAATGACCAGCAAATGAACCCTGATGATGGAATAAAAAATCCAGTTCCATCTATACGGTAACTTATTTAATCTCAGACGTCTTCAAGCATAATTGAAAACTGAAATCACTCTTTTCCAAGAGCTGCAATATGCTGATGACTGTGCTCTCCTTCCACATACACCAGAAGCCCTACAAAAGTCTCCCATCATTTCCAACATAAATAATGGAATAGGGCTCCAAATGAATGCCAGTAAAACAGAAATATTATCTTAGAGAAACAACGCAGCAGAAACTCTTCCATTTCAGATAAATGGCGAAAATGTATAACAGCTGGAAAATTTTACCTACCTTGGAGGTGTGCTCACAGATAAACATAACACTGATGCAGAAGTCTTTGTACAAATCAACTGCGCCTCAGCCTCTTTTGGGTGCCTCAAATCCAGAGTCTTTGAAAACACCAACTTGAGAATCGAGACAAGGGTATCAGTATATACAGCTGAATGCCTCTCCACCCTTTTGTAAGGGACTGGATCCTAGACTACTTACCAGTCCCATATCAAACTTGAGTCTTTGTAAATCTGATGCTTAAGGTGTACATCCCAGGACTTACATGGGAGGATAAAGCCCCCCTCTCACAAAGTTTCCGGTGGGCAGAGTCAATCAGCATAGAAATCATGCTGGCTAAAAAAAAAAAAAAAACTTAGATGGGTCAGACATGTGTTCCGCATGCCTGAGCACCGCATTCCCCCCAGAGTTGCCAACTGAAAATTTAGCATGCCGCTAGATTCACCTTCAAAAAGCGCTAAAAAAGCGCTAAACTCACCAGGACACATGTAACATAACATATTAAGAATTTTTCACGTCTCTATGGAAAATAATATGCAAATGAATATCTTTAAACCAGACTACTCACCATTACTCTAAATCTGCCAACTCCCAATCACCAATTTCATCTTCGCTGTACAAAGTAGCTTCATATTTAGATGTTCCTGGTTGCTGCTTTGTTGATTCCGATTCGTATGCTCTCAAGGTACCAATTTTCTTCAGTACTTCCTGAGGCAATTTGTAGTTATGACATAAAGATCCATGTCGTTTTAGCCCATATCAAATTGTTAATATTGCATTTAAACTTTTGAGATTCAACCTGTTTCTAAGTTTGGATTTCACTACGTTCATGTGACTGAACACTCGTTCGACATCAGCATTTGAGTGAGGTAAGCTAAGTAATGTCAACGCCAAGTCTGAAAGGTCACAAAAAGGATTTTCTCCCGATGCATCTCGGTAAGAAGCAATTTCTGCCCAGAGGTCTAGGGTGTTTGAGGTATGATTCCATGATATGTAGTGAAGTTTTTTCCATTGGAAATCTATGCGTGTCAAAATTTCTTCACTAGTAACAAACATCTGTGCTAGTTCTAGTATTCCAGGCTTGATTTGATTTAGACATTCATTTACACTCAGCATTGACATTTTCTTTAGCACTTCAACATTATCTGGTAAGCGTTGGCGAAGCTATTGTGTAAGTTCTAAGACAAACTGTGTGCATCTTTCACGAATTTCCCTTTCCTCGGGAAATTTGCACTGCTTCATTTCCTTTTCAAATTCATACCTTAAGTAGGAATGGGGATCTAAGTAGTTCTGCAACGATTCACCTAGTTTTAGTTTCCTTCCAGGAATTACAATCTTTGCGGTAATAGAATCCACAAGAGAAACAAGGTCATTAAGCAATTTAGTTGGATCTTGTACCTCCGACTCAAACTTCTTATTCACAGACTGAACTTCTCCCAGGATGTGCTTCAGAAAAATTAGAAATACATAGTTCTTCTTGTCATCAAACATTTCGTAAAGAAGTTGAGCCGTGAAACAGCGTTCATCTCTTCTTGCGATCTCAAAATGAGTCTTAAGTTCATCCCATTGCTGCAAAATTCTGACAATGGCTGACACAATGGACATCCAACGTGTTTGGCTTAGCTGTATTAGCTTCAGAGGAGCCTGGCCATCATTTATCACAGAAAACAATTCCTAGTACTTAGCTTGTCGAATTGCCGAGTGAGAAAACCAATTATACGTTTCCCTTATCATGAAATCTAAATTCCTAGGGAGGCACTCGGCTGCAGCATGAGATACCGCAAGCTGTAACGAATGACAAACGCACCTGATTAATTTCAAATGGGGAACCTCACATTTCAGTTTAGCATATACACCATTGTTGATACCCATCATGACCGATGCATTGTCAGTTCCGATAGCAATTAATCTTTGCAGCTGTAGCCCATGATTTTGCAAACATTTCTTCACAGCATCACATATTCCGTCCGCATCACATGCAGTCAGTTGAACGAGATCTAAAAAAGTAACTACAATCCTTCTCTTACTCCCAGAATAGTACCTTATCACGATGCCCAAAAGCTTCGTAACAGATATATCGTTATTTTTATCAATTAACAGGCTGAATTTCCTGTCACCTATATCAGCTTTCAGGTCACCACTGAAATGGGGGGCTAGCACATTGCATACAATAGCACTACACTTCGACCTCTTCAGTCTGAGATTTTTGCATGCCCTGCTATCTTTGAAGCATGATTTGCAAAGCTCACTTAAGTGATCTACCACACGTAATGAGCAATGTTCGGCTACGAAAAGCGACACACAACCCTCAGTTTCTCGTACATCGTTACTTACTGATTCAAAATTAATGAAAGTTTGTCGTTCGCCACTGAACGGTTCTTCTGCTTTTTTGTGTTTTGTTGTATTTCTGTGTCTCTCAATATCACTTAATTTAGCTGACAGTGGACAATGACAGTATTTACAGAGACACTTCGCTTCATCTCCCTCAATTTTCATCAACCACTTTTCATACTTGGGGTTACTTAGCCACTTTGTTCTAAAATGTTCTGTGTATTTCTTGCTCATTTTAAATGTTTGAGTGGTGCACACCGCAGGGGAACGAACAACATACTTAATTAGTATAATTACTACTGTTACTATGTAGCCTACTCCCCTTCGATAACCGAGACAGTCACAGTCTTCCGCACGGTATCCACGGTTGTATGGGTGGACGGGAACTGAACCGGACAAAGTCAAGCCTCAAGGGAGTCTAAAGGCACGTCCACAAACTGTACAGGAACTGCACCCGTCAAAACTTCAAAAGTAGTGTCGTCTCTGATATTATTGCTTCTTTTTCATTAATATCAAAATAAAATATCAAAATAATAATTACCTAAGAGTCAGGGGTCGTTGACGACCGGAAAACATGAAAAAGGCACCAAAATTGGAGCTAGAATAGGTAAAAAACGCTAAAAATGCGCCAAAGCGCGATACACGAAAAAAAGGCGCTAAGCATGATGAAAAAGCGCTAGATCTAGCACGAAAAGCACTAAGTTGGCAACTATGTCCCCAACAGGTTCTGTATGGCGAACTCCCTGCAGCACGTCGCAAGCCAGGGTGATAGAAGAGATTTTTTTTTTTAAGTGTCCGACTCTGGGCACAGGCCCCACAGCCTGCTATCAAGGCCCAGCAGTCCTCCTACATGCCATACACCTCTACATGTCACCACTTCGGCGCTAACACCCACCGTCCATAGTGCATACATGCTAGGGCTGTCTCATACAGGACTGGTGTATTGGTATCAGGGAGGGTATTTTTACATGTCGGCGGGTCTTCTGGTAGATCAGTAAAGCCTGATTTAATGAAATTCGAATCCTTAAACTGTTCCCTGCCCCAGCGAGGATTCGAACCTGGGTTCGTCGGGACTGCAAGCCACCTCTCTACCGATCGAGCCACCGCCTCCCCTATGTAAAGATCGTGTAGAGACAACCCTAAAGAAGTACAACACCATACCAAAAGATCTTGAAACCAATGCCTTTGACAGGAAATCAGTGAAGGAACCATTCATCTCGAAGAAGCTCGGAACCTGTCCATGAAAGTACGTTGACAGCGAAGGCTCAACCACAACAGAGTTCTCCCAGCAAATCCGGACTTGATATGCCAACTGTGTGGTAAGGTTTGCAGATCCAGAACTGGGCTGCACGGTCACACCCGTTGGCACCAGTGGCTGAGAAACACACCATCTTAGAGAGTACAGTAGCTGCCGTCTTCTGTAGTAGAAGGACAGCTTTAAGTGAGTAAGGTGTGGGATGAAGCTATGATGTAATGTGGTTTGGTGTGGTATGGTGTGATGAGGTGTGGGATGAAGATATGGTATGTGGTGTGGTTTTGTGTGGTATGCTATAGGATGAAGATATTGTGGTGTAGTCTGGTGTGGTGTGAGATGAAGGTATAGTGTGGTTTGATGTGGTGTGCGTTGATAATATGATGTGGTGTGGTGTTGCATGGTGTCGGATGAAGATAAGTTGTGGTGTGTTGTGGTGAAGAATGGTGTGATATGATGTGGGTTGAAGGTATGGTGGTGTAGTGTGGTGTGGTGTGATGTGGTGAGGTGTGGTCTGGGATGAAGATATGGTGTGGTGTGCTGTTGTGTGGTGCGATGTGGTGTAGTGTGGGATGGAAATGATAGTGGTGTGGAGTGGGATGAAGATATAGTATGATTTAGTGTGGTTTGGTGTGGGATGAAGATAGAGTGTGGTGTGGTGTGGTGTAGTATGGTGCGGTATGGAATGAAGATATGGTGTTGTGTAGTGTTGTGAGGTGCGGTGTGCTGTGGGATGATGATATGGTTTGGTGTGGTGTGGTTTGGTGTGGAATGAAGATATACGAGTAGTGTAGAGTGGTGTGGTTTGGTGTGGGATGAAAATATTGTGTGGTATGGTGTGGGATAAAGATGTGGTGTGGTGTGGTGTGCTATAGTGTGGTGTGGAATGAAGATATGTTATGGTGTGGTGTGGGTTGAAGATGTGGTGTGGTGTGGTGTGCTGTGTGATGATATGGTGTGGTGTGGTGTGGTGTCGTGTGGGATGAAGATATGGTGTGATGTGGTGTCGTGTGGGATGAAGATATGGTGTGATGTGGTGTGTGGGATGAAGATGTGAAGTGTGGTGTGACTGATAGGAGTAAGTTATGAAAGTCAGGTTTACATTGGTGGAACTAAGGCATTTAGGGTACGAACGAAATACCAAGTGGGCCCTGGAATACATAGGGTTAGGTTAGGGAAGGCAGGGTTGTGTCTGGTTAAATCAGGCTAGAAGTACTGGTATGTGGCGCTACATTGCGGTAGGTAGGAATGTATTTGGTCAGGTTATGCTAGATGTAGGTGGGTATATGTTTGGTTAGGTAAGAAAGATATAGGCAGGGCTACGCTTGGTGTGGTAAAGCTAGAAGTACATGTGTTGAGTTAGATAAGAAAGAAGTTTGGGTTTGCTAAGTTAGGTTATGTACAAGTGAGGGTACGTTTGGAGCAGTGAGGCTATGGTGGGATAGGAAAGTGGTTAGGCTAGGGAGATATGTACATGCAGGGTTATCTTTGGCACAAAGGAGCACAAAGAAAGCAAACAGCAACAGACCTAATGGTCCTTTCGAGGCAGCTTGTTACAGAGAAGATTATCAGTATGATATCTAATTCTACAAGTTGAAGGTAAGGATAGTAAAGCATGAAGGCTCCCCCCCCCCCCCCCCCCCCCCCCCCCCCACACACACACACCCGCCAAACCCTTCAGTCGAAGCTGGCAGGAAAAGAAGTGAGATGGAGTAATATACATCATAGAAAAGCTGACATGGAATTTTCATAGGAAAGCCTGATAAGTGGTAAACTATATTCTATCCTATTATATCTGTACACTACAAGTGTCAATAAGCTACAATTATCATTAATTAGATAGTATTTCCCTCCTACAGTTTCACTGCGATATGATATATAGAAAAACAGATTACATTATTAACCAGTCACGAAGGTGTTTAGTTTGGGACTTGAAGCGAGACACTTATCCAAGTGAATTTTAAATGTCACCACTGTACTACAACCAGCGACATCCCTGGGAAGTTTATTCCAGATGTTAACAACCCTGTTAAAGAAAAAAGTGCTTAGCTTCATTAGACTGGAATTGCTTTCCAATAATCTTATACCCATTGTCTCTAGTATAGTTTGAACGACCATCTGCAAAGTACTTGTCAACATCCATATAATCAATAATAATCCTGAATACTCGAATCAGATCCCTTCGTAGTCTGCGCTTTGATAGGTTAAATAACTTTAGCTTTGGTATCGTTTTTGTTACCCATTGCTGTACTCTCTCTGATTTCTTTATATCTCTCCTGTATTACAGAGACCAAAACTGCACACAGTACTCTAGATGTGGACACGCTAAGAAACTGTACATTGTAAGAATTATATTTTCGGATCTGAACTTAAATGATCCACCTATAAATTTAACTAGTTTGTCAGCTTTCTTTAAAGTTTCTGTGCACTATTTACTTGACTTCAGATCATCTGTTACAATTATTCCTAGATCCTTTTCATGGTTTACATTCATGAGCTGACAATGATTCATTGTATAACTAAATTTTTCATTTTTACTTCGAATATTAAGAACTTTGCATTCATCAGTATTAAAATCTATTTGCCATTTTTCTTCCCAGTTAAGCAATTTATCAAGATCCCTTCGAATCAGTATTCTTTGTTCTGGGATATCTGCTCTATTACCAATCTTCGTGTCATCAGCAAAGTTTGCTGTTGTTACATCCCCGTCCCACACTGCCGTAGGCTTCAACAGTAATAGTTCAGTGTAGGAAGGACGTTGTCCAGTGAGTTGTCCTTCTTATGGTCAGCCTTCGGTGAGCAACAACGGGATCAGCTTAGGTGTTGTAATTAAACACTGGCTTCTTAACCCTAGTTAGGAAGACCTGTCCCATATGGATACACGGCCTGGGTGCGTTTAAGTTTCGCGGTTAATGGTGTCCAGAATAATGGGTAATGGGCAACCTTTTTCTTTACATCAAGCAGTCCTGAGCCAGCCTATGCTGTTTCTGCCTGCAGGCTCAAGTTCCCACCATTGTCGACTCTCTAGTGAGTACTTGTGAATTCAATTGGCACATGTCTTCCTATAGCGTACAATTTTTGCAGATAAAAAAAAAGAAGAAAGAGAGAGGAGGGCCATTCTGGTCAAGGTCGAAGACTTGAACGGTCATTTTGAGTGATTTAGGCACAATATGACATGTACATGCGTGTAACATGTCCCACTATATGCAGTATAAAGTAGGATATATGGTTTTCTTTGGTTTTTAGTTATTTGTGTAGGTAATGGATGCAAAACGAGCTAGGTAACTCTCTCACACAGAGCTGGCAGAATATTCTGAAGCTAGAGTATTTCAAGAGGACTGTTGACATCACATTAGAACCCCTGAGCGACACAGAAACCCTCGATTGTTATTGTGGGTGACGGGAAATTGACCTAGTGTAGCAGTAACCCCGTAATGAGGTGGTTTTAGGGGTCAATGGTGGCCGGAATAATGGATAATTGGGAATTGTTATTTACAGGTGTGTAGTCATGGGCCCAAAACGAACAAGATACCTGTCAGACGAAGAGCTGGCAGCGTATCTGAAGTCGGAGGAGTTCAACAGGACTGTTGACACCACAATGGAACCCCAGAGTGACACAGAAACCCGTGATGTTAGTGTGTGTGGGTGATGTGACACTGATGAGTGTACCAATTACCCTTGTGGTGGTGTGACGGTCGTCATTACACCACACAAGTACCCACAACAGGAGCCTGACACATTGACCGAGTGCTTTGAGGGTAACGGTGTATATATTTATTACCTGTTTCCATTTATGCCAGGCACCCAGTTTTCTGTGGAACCCAGGGTTGGCAGGCCAACTGTGTGGTATATAGGTATTAGAATTATAGGTGTAGGTAGTTTTTTTTGCTCAGTTTCATGTATGTGCATCTCAGGAAGAGAATGAGTCAGTACTAATTTTTCCTTTCATTATTTTGTTCAAGTAACTTATAAATGTGTGTGTGTGTGTTTTTTTTTAGCTCAGTTTTATTAATTCCTAGTCATCTGGTCTCCACAGGAGTTATATTTGTATTTCAACTCCATTAGTTTTGAATAAAACATCTCTGTATATTTTTTTTAATTATTTTCTTTCATTGTATCCAAATGGCACAGGTCTTCCTATAGGTCTTCCAATCCCGAGGTCAGAAGGGACGTCTTCCTATCTAGGGTTAAGTTCGATAGTCTTTGTTTTCCAGATAATTACGTTTGATGCCTGCCAACTTCATTATTTTCACAGGTAACAGAACTATACAATTATCACAAACTACACTGACACTGAAATGACAATGAAGTAAACTCAAACTGAACTGACTCCTCTAGCCCCTTCCCCATCCTTAAATAAGCTCCCTACGTACTAGAATAATACTACATTCTCGGGAGAGCAACAGTTGCCAACTCGGAGACATCCAAAATATCTAGAGTTTTCTAACATTACATAAAACTCTAAATGCTTTAGCATACAAAGTGAGATAAAATTGCACAATTTAAGTTACATAAATAAAATATTATAGAGAAAAAGAGCACAAAATTTACTACATAGCTTTACGAAATACCTCCGCTCACATATAGCAGGCTAGCTGGCAACTCTGACATGTAACTGAAAAATGCGAGAAATACTGAGAACATGCCAGTTCTTCCTATCTAGCAAATCCCAATTTAAAACACTATGCCCTCGCTAGTCCTTTGTCGTCCCGACAAAACTACTCAGTGTATACAAACATAATTCTTAATCCAAATGAAGCTTCTAATTCTTCACAAAATAATCCTTCAATTTATCAGGCCTTCTCCTGTGCTGCTTCTGACGGCATCCCTGCTCCTCCACGCAGTCCACTCCTCCTGGAATGTCTTGGTCCTCAACATGATGCACTTCCTCTCTTGGGAAACTGTCACCGTCCTCTTGTACCTCAGGTCCTTGGTCCTCCACAAAATCCTCAACTGTGATAGAGGATGATTCCTCGGAGGCGTCCCAGCTGTTCTGTCCTGGCCCATGGTAGTGCCACAGACGATTCACGTGTACCACCTTTAGGTTGAACTTCCTGCCTCCTCAAATCCCGTATGTTATGTCTGATAGGCGGTCCAACACAATGTAAAGCCCATCCCATGGTCTCTGCAGCTTTGGTGATTGTCGCTTCTTCCGCTGAGGATTGTATAACCAGCCTTTGTTACCATCCTTGAAGCCCACCTCACTTGCTTTGGCATCATACTTGCACTTCATCACTTCGCCTGAAAAATTAATGGCTCCCCGCACTTGATGTACCTCACCCAGCCTTTCCTGAAGATGCTTTGCATAGCTGGAGGTGTCTGTAGGCAGCTCGTCACTAGGTGGTCTTCCCATAAACAAGTCAACAGGTAAACGTAACTCATGGCCCAACATCAGTCTTGCAGAGGTGTAGCTGGTAGACTCATGAGAGGCAGAAAGACATGCCATCAGCAATGCAAGTAATTTCTGTGTCAGGGGAAAATGAGTTTTCTCTGGCATGTCGCCAGATGTCAGGGGAAATTTAAGTATTCCCAAGAAATAATGAAATATTGTATAATTGGTATACAATGTATAGCTGAGTGTGCTATGTCAATTCTCTAGGGTCGAGAATTACAGACTTCCTCAACGGCACGCAGCAGAGACTAGACGCTCTATTGGGCTGCAATATTGTACCGTTGGCCTACGAGAAAGTTCTTCTCCCCCCAACAATAAAAAAAAATGATAATAATAATAACAACAGGCTCTTGGCTGAGCCAAACTCCTAGCTAGCACAACGGATTTAAGGAGTGATGCCAAAGCTGGCCTAAGTACCGGCCGTGATTTAATTCAAAAGTTGTGCTAACGCAGAGTAGCAAAACTGTATTAAATGAGTGGAGTAATCAAACACAGTTAATATACTTTAACAAAGCTCAAGAAAAGAACTGTGAATTTATTAATTACAAACAAATGAATTTACGTTACATGAAATTCAAATCAAAGGAAAGAAATGCACTCACTCACTCAGACACTCAGATAACGGCTAAATATTGCAAAAAGCTTAGCCTAGGAAAAAAACCCAGAAAATACTGATCGGTATGGATGAGACTGTTCTGTAGTCGATCACCAACAGGGTGGAAGCTCGGGAAGACACGCCGATTCAAGCCGAGATCTGAAATAAAGAATTCACTCGAGCCTCTAGAGGTGTATGACCCAACTCGTTCCGTGACCAAGAACAGACTGATTTGAATACGCGACGTCGCGAGGGTGGGAGCTGCGTGCGCATGCGCGATGGGCCCGGAGCAAAGCCCGACAACATAAAATTATCGTACATATTAATTTGCCCCTCACAAAATCACTGGATGTCACGATTTAACTAACGCGATTTTACAATGTAGAAAATTCGTGACATTCTGGTCCCATTCCGTTAGTCCCTCTAACTATGCAATACCTGGCCAGTTCTTGTCCCAGGGTCCAGTTGAATTTATCCACCATTGTAGTGAGGTCATCCTAGTCTTCTTGATCCCCAGGAACTTGCAGCACTCACGGAACAGCAGACTCGAAGTTTCTACCTTAATCAGAATGTAGCTCTTGTGTCATCCCAAAACGACAGAAAGACTGGTCAACCAACATCTGAGCAACAGTTGCAGCCTCTTGATCGTGGATAGCGTAGGTTTTTGGCTACTTTGCAAAACAGTCCACGGTGACACATATATACCAGTTTCCTTTGTCAGTGAGTGATAGAGGTCCAGCAATGTCCACCCGTACGACTCTTTCCATCGGTGCATCCATTTGGTGTAGTTGGAGAGGGGCGCAGCCACGTTTCTTTGGTACCTTAGTGGCACAATATACATCAAAGGTCCGACACCACTCAACATCCTGATGCATGCCAGTCCAGTAGACCTTCTGTCGCAGCGGGCTTGGAGTTTTCTTCACTCCCAGGTGCCCACTAGTGATGTGGTTAAGAGACCCATCCAAGATCCCAGGCTTCATTTTCTTCAGAACCACCAGCTGCCAATGTTTGCTGAGGCCATCGGGTGTCACCCACTGACGTTCCAGTAGTCCATTGTTCAAAAAAGAAGGTCCCACTGACTCCAGTAGCTCTTAGTAACAGGGCTTAATCTGGAAACCTCTTCCCAAGACAGTCACACTGTACTCTGCTGCAGCCACACTACCACTGGTTGTAAATCTTCATCCTCCATTTGTTTCCTCTTCAAGTCTTCTTTAGCTGATACTGGCCCTATCACCGCAGTTTGGCTGCATTTCTTGCTGCATTCTTCATTGTTACTACCCTGCAGACACTCTGGGTCACAAAACCAACGACTCAGTCTGTTAGCATTACCATGTACCTGCCCAAGACAGTGATGCACCTCATAATTGTGCTGAGATAGCTTCTCAACCCAGCGTCCCAGTAGTCCTTCAGGATTCTTTAACAGTTTCGGCTACTTGAGTGCCGCATGGTCTGTCCTGATGATGAAGTAGGATCCATACAAGTAGGGATGGAAGAAACCAAGGCTCTTCTTCACTCCCAAGAACTTATAGGTCAGACAGTCGTTCCATTCTGGTGGGCTTAGCTTCTTGTTGTAATAAGCCAGCAAACCCTTTTCTGTATCCTCATACTTCCGTTATACTCATTTCAAAGCCAGAGGTGGCTGTTGTGTATATGTACACAATGACCTATCTTGCTCTCGTGTTCCTGAACTTGTTTCTTCTGAATTCTCTACTCTCTGGCTTCGGCTCTCTTGTCATTCTCTGACTAAATATATCTGCGCTCTTTATTTATCGCCTAATTCTACTGACTATCAAAAAATCTTAGACTATCTTACTTCTGCGATGGACACATTCTATCCATTTCTCCTTTCTCTGATATCTCCATTCTAGGAGATTTCAATGTTCACCACCACCATTGGCTATCTGGTCCTTTCACTGATCCACCTGGTGAACAAGCCTACCCATTTTCTATCCTAAATGACCTAGAGCAGCTACTACAGCACCCTACCCGTATCCCTGACCGCCTTGGAGAGAGCTCCAGCATACTTGACCTCTTCCTTACAACTAATCCTTCTGCTTACACTGTTAATCTTTTTTCTCCAATGGGCTCCTGTGATCATAACCTTATTACCTTAACCTGTCCTATCGCTCCTGTGTAGCCTGTGGACACTCCAAAGAAACGTCGTCTGTGGCACTTTGGAGCTGCGGATGGGGAGGCCCTCATGCAGTACTTCTTTGATTTTCCCTGGAATAATTATTGCTTCCATGGCCGGGAGCCATCTGCGTGTGCCCTACGCATTACGGAGGTTATTCTCTCTGGCATGGAAGCATACATTCCTTTTTCAATCCTTTGTCTAGTACAAGAAAGCCTTGGTTTAATCATGCTTGTTCTAATGCTGTTCGCAACAAGGAGAGGGACTTTAAAAGGTACCGGAGCCAACTCACCCCTGAATCACATTTTTCTTATGTTTCTGCTAAGTCTGTTCGTGCTAAGTCTGTTTTTCGCTCTGCTAAAAATAATTTCTCCTGCACTAAATGTTCTCACCATTCCAACTCGAATTCTTCCCGCTCCTTCTGGCACCTTGCCAAAAACCTTTCTAGCAACTTTACCTCATCATCCTTCCCTCCTCTTTTCTACTTTGATGGCTCTGTAGCTATTTCTTCAACTGATAAAGCAGATCTTTTCACTCAGACTTTCTCCTCCAGTTCCACCTTAGACGATTCCAGTGCTGTTCCTCCATCACTTCCCCCCTCTGACTTCCTCATGGTTGACACTAAAATTTCTTCAGCTGATGTATTTTCTGCCATCACTGGCCTGAAAACTAACAAGGCATATGGGCCTGATCAAATCCCTCCTGTTGTCCTCAAGAACTGTGTTTCTGTGCTTACACCCTGCCTAGGTAAACTCTTTCGCCTTTGTCTGTCAACTTGTACATTTCCTTCTTGCTGGAAGTTTGCTCTCATTCAGCCAGTCCCAAAGAAGGTTGACCATTCCCAACCCTCCAACTATTGTCCAATTGCTTTAACATCCTGTGTTTCAAAAGAGTTCGAGTCTATTCTCTACAGAAAAATTTTTAAGCATCTTTCCTATCACAAACATCTTTCTGATCGTCAGTTCAGGGTTTCTACACTGGCGATCTTCTCACCTACCTTTCAGACTCCTGGTCATCCTCTTTCCGGGACTTTGGCGAAAGCTTTGCCATTGCACTTAACATCTCAAAGACTTTCGATCGAGTCTGGCATAAATCTTTAATTTCCAAACTGAACTCTTTTACCTTCTTTCCTTCTATCTGTGTCTTCATTTATAGCTTCCTTTCTGGTTGTTCTATAGCTGCTGTTGAAGACAGCCATTGTTCTTCTCCTAGCTCTATCAACAGTGGCGTTCATCAGGGCTCTGTCCTATCACCACTTCTCCTCCTTTTATTCATCAATGACCTTCTAAGGTGTACATCTAACCCTATCCACCTCTCCATTCATTCCTGGAACGTCCATCTCAGCAGTTACTTCAATAGACAAGGGATGAGGCTATGGCACACCTAATGTCTGACTAAGCTCATATCTCTGATTGGGGAAAAAATAATCTTGATGTTTTCAATGCATCAAAGACTCAGTTCTTACACCTTTCAACCCAACAAAATCTTCCTCAGGAGTACCCACTAATGTTTAATAATATCCAGCTTAATCCTGCATCATCGTTGAACATACTTGGGGTTTCATTCACTCGAGACTTATCTTGGAAAGATCATATTACATCTCTTGTAAAAATCTGCTTCCAAGAGATTAGGTGTGCAAACCCGACTCCGTACCTTCTTTACCCCTGCACAGTTGTTGACTTTATACACGGGTTTTATTCGCCCTTGTATGGAGTACAACTCTCATATGTGGGGAGACTCCCCACATCCAGCTCTTCTCAATAGGGTGGAGTCAAAGGC
>JAGKTI010024912.1:0-14177 GCA_018397915.1 Birgus latro | reverse complement strand
ATGTAGAGGGGGAGGTGTGGAGGGGGTGATGTAGAGGGGGAGGTGTGAAGGGGAAGGCGCGGAGGAGGAGGTGTGGAAGAGATGGTGTGGGGAGGAAGATGTAGAGAAGGTGTGGAGGGGGAGGTGTGGAAGGGGAGGTGTGGAGGAGGAGGTGTGGAAGGGGAGGTGTGGAGGGGAGGTGATCTGTATAACAAGTCTGTTTTGCACTCTTTCTCGTGACTGGTACGTGGAAATTGGCATAACACACCCTTGTTCTACCGCTTGACCGTTCTACGAAATTATATGTTTCTTCTACTCCCTAAATTTATGCCCATGTTCTACCCCCATGACGGTGCATAACAGCTTTGTTCTGCCCCCTTGACTGCAGAATAACATGTTCTTCCTATTTTCCTTAATCTTTTCAACACAATGGCGCATTTGTATTGTAATCTGTTTAACCCTTAATAGGTCTTGATTCATTTCTGAGCGTGGAAGTTCTCTCGTAGGGAAAGGAGGCAGTGAAAGTTATATCGAAGCCCTATACTCAGAAAAGCCTCTCATAACCTGAGTACAATCGTATGAGACTAACGTAATGTAATGTGATTCCCTCGGGCTGAAGGGGTAAACTATTTTAAGTCGATGACGTAGTGTTTCTATTTTACTCTTATCTCTTAACAAAAACAGCAACTCGTATCTCCTGGTGATTATATTTAGCTTAGGGAAGATTTCTCAAACGAAGGAGTTAAATACAACCTTCATTAACCCTTCACTATTAACAGGTCCTCCATAGCTGAGTAAAATCGACTGGTATACTCCACTGACTATAATCTGGCCTAAAATTGCCATCTCTCCATCTTTATCCCTGAGCTGTAACGGTAGATTAACAGCAGAATATGGTGCTAGTCACGCAGAAGTGCTATGGAAAAGTATGTACAGCCCTAGCACTGCCTTACTCTGCCTTTGAGATGTGGGAAATAGGCTGCGAAAGGACGAAAATCTGGGCCAAGTTGGACTACAGTAAGATATGGGTGGATGCAGACGCCATGAGGTACAGTTGGCAATATATGACCCTGGGACAGCATCAGTGTATAGCAGAGGTCTGGCATTTGGTACACTTGACAACCTTGACTTAATCACATGTTTGTTGGTGGCACTGAAATGAATGAACGGAGGTGTTAAATAGTAGATGAAATGACCAAGGAACTGTGATGCATGAATGTCCGAAATTGTAGCTAGCCTTCCGCGTCAGACACCCTCCCAGGTTCATGTGTGGCCATCCGTACTTAGCTTCGGTGCTCTTCTCCGTAACTTAGACCTTTGAGCCTGTGGCATGTTGTTCACCCACTGTGCTGGAATACAAAGCCAGTGCATCATCCAGGTTACCACAGTTACCTTCCCTACCCGTTACCACAGCTACTCATTTTCCCAGTCAACCACAAATGATGGATGGACATCTCAGTCGTGTGGCGCCAGCTGTCCGTAGCAAAACTTTACTATACCATCGTGTTGAAGGAGTCAACCCTCTCATCGTCGGGAAAACTTTAGTATTCTATTAAGTCTAACGCCACACAATTTTACTGAGCTGACAGTAAGTTAAAGGAGCCTGAGCTTTAACAGGAAATATGTCTAACACATCGCTCTCCAGTTGATTTGCCCCACTTCCCCTTCTACCGGGGCTTCTACACGATATGTATAATATGTTCCTGCTATACAGTCCTTACAGTTACGGTGAGCTGAGAAAAAGATTATCCCCCTCCCTCCCCCCCTTCTCTCTCTCTCTCTCTGCTTGTGTGTGTGTATGTGTGTGTGTGTGTGTGACATGAATTTCTGCAACACACGTGAACTTAAATCCCATGATTGTTCTATGAAGTTATGTACGGGGATAATGTTCTTGTTCGCTGCCTTAGTTTCCCTTACGCTCTTTCTCTTCCTCATCCATACCACCTCGCCATTTTAGATGTTGAGATGTGGCAACAGATTATCGCTAGTGTATGATGCTAGTCACGAAGAAGAGTATGGAAAGGATGTTGAGAAGGATGTTGAGATGTAGCTTTGTCTTTCACTGCAGTTGAACTAAGTGAAATAAGCTGAAAGGCGAAACACTGGCCAAAGTTAAGGTGAAAGAATAATATTAAAGATTGGAAGGTGGACGGAGAGGTGGAAGACAGAAAAGACTGCAGAATTCTATAATATACCATTTGTACTCTGGACAAAAACTGCCTGGTCTCTCTACTGAATGCTAAGCTGTAACAGTAGATTAACACCAGATGATGCTAGTCAGAAAGAAGTGCTGAGGAAAGGGCGCAGAGCCATAGAATTTCCTTTTTCTGCAACTGAGCTACGCGAAATAAGCTGGAAAGGCCGAAAATTTGGGTCACGTACGAGTAAAAACAGTATAGTTACCGGGAAAATGGAAGTGGGGGCAGGAACGTGTGGAGAGACTTCCATGTGTTACAGACTTACAGAATATCACGTAACAATCATGGAGTTATGCACTGGATATATTATAAACATGGCATCCACTGAAGGCAGGATGGGGCGGAGGGGACAGTAAAAGAACTTATTACATAGAATTCCGCGTAACAATCAGCGGATAGAGCAGGGACGTATCATGCCGAATTTATTGCATTAATTATAGGAGACTAGAACATGGCCCGTATTGGTATTAGTCACGGAAGCTCTATCGCACCTCATTTTTTGGCAATTTGTTTTGCATATTTATGGTGGGTGGTGTAGGTGGTGACGCCCATCATCCACTCAGTCGATGTAGCGTTGCCTTAGGGGGACTTTACACCGAGTGACAAGTGAAATGTATTCTTGTAAACCAGGAAGCCATTTACTACGTTGGGTGGCAACCATGTAAACAAGTGTCGCCTGGTGGTTTATTGGGATTTGGCGATGCAAACTGAGTCTGTACGGTATAGGTTTATATACGAGGAATGATTGATGTTTATTGCTTTACATGATGCACTTCAGGGATGAGAGAGGCTGGTCAGTCTCCCCTAAATGTCGGGACTGAGTTCTCTAGCCCTGAGTTCCTACTCTCCTGAAAGAGAGAGAGAGAAAAAAAAAATGGATGATGGATGGATACAGAAGAATTGGAAGTTGTAAAGAAAAGTGTATGAACGATAAACGCAGTCAAAAGAGAAGGATGAGATTTAGGAGAAAGCCATAAATCTCTTGTTAACGGGTTGGTAGTTAAAAAAAATAATAGAGTATGAGAAGAAATTAAAGAAGAAATATAGGCGAAAAACATTAAGGTCAGGCAAAAAAAAAAAAAAAAAAAAAAAATGATAACTCCGCGAACAAAATGTATAAAAAGAATGAAGGATGAGAAAATTGAATAAAATAAAATTGCCAATATTCCCAATTTCTCCACACAGCTGCCTCACACTGACATGCTTCTGTGCAAATTGTCCTGATGATTAACGAAAATACAAAAACATGTGACCCTAAAATCTGTGTGTTTACCTGGCTTCATCTCTGACCCGATAAATATTCTTAAAATACTTAAAAACAGTGACTAGGGCTATTGATCTAAGGAACGGTTGTGCAGATCTTGAAGCGAATTAATGGAGAAATAAAGGGATGATGCCAGTTTTAAGAGGCGCTGGGAAGAAAGCAGAAAGAAACGGAGGAAATGAAATAGCTATCCTCACTTTGCCTTGGAGACCTAATGAGCGAGGTGGCCGACCGCGTACCTGCGTCACGCCGGAATCGCCATCAGCATAAAAAACCAGTAGAATATTCCCTTAAGCCCTCTGACTCACGAAGCGCAAGGTATATGGGAGTGATACATGCTCATTGTCTTCTTCATATTCTTCTACTAACCTCTTGTTACTCTAATTTGGCCTAAACCTGCCATCTCTCCATCATGAATGCTGGGTTATGACATAGCCTTAGCGCTAGAAAATGGTGCTAGTCACGAAGAAGTGCTGCAAAAGGATGAAAATATGGGCCAAGTTAGAGTGAAAAGAGTATAGTCAACCTGTAACACCCATTTGCACGAAACATAATTATAACTCCCTCCCTGCCCCACCCACCCACCATCTTCCTCTCCTGCCCATTTTCTATTCCGTCGCATCTAATTTGACCCCACCAATTTTATGCCATACTGGGATTCTTCTTCTTCTTCTTTTCTTCTTCTTCTTCTTCTTCATCATCTTCCTTTTCTTCTTCTTCCCCTCCTTAAAGCAACCTAATCTGACTCAATCCCACCTAATCAAACCTACCCACCCTACCCAAGTTCAACCTAACCTAACCTACCCTAACTTACCCTACCTTAAACCAGCCTAACCTAACCTGACACAGCCTAATCTACGCCAACCCTATTACTTAGACACCACACAAGACACAGGTTAATAAGGCCCTTCATCTTCATCAGTCACCTGCCCAAAATCTAATCAACTCCAGGAAGTCATTAACCAAACTTGACCCAGACTGACCTACGCTGTCCATAATTCCGAAAAACGAACACAAGTCACCTGTCCTCAGTGCTTAACAGGGCAGGGATACAAGGGGCGCCGTAACACCTCTTCCTTAGCGATTTATTTTGTTTATTCCACCTTAACATTATCTTTCATGTTATTTTTATCGTTTTTATATCGTTAAGTTTGCTTTAATAACATATAAGGGGATAATGAGGTGTGATGTGCAAAATAAATCGCTAAGGAAGAGGTGTTAGGAACTCCTTAAATCTACTGACAATACGACTCTAAATTTTCGAAGTTACTTCATTCAGAGAGAGAGAGAGAGAGAGAGAGAGAGAGAGAGAGAGAGAGAGAGAAGCAATGAGAATTCTTGCAACACCTCTTCCCAAGCGATTTATTGGTAAACTTCTTGTATGTTGCTGAGTGATATAATGCCGATATGAGAACGAGATAAATAGCATACAGAAAAATGTTAAGGCACAATATACAGCTAAATAAATAAATTGTTTAGGAAGTGACGCCACAAAATCTTAGAATATGCTCTGAATACAGGAGTGTGGAGGGGGAGGTTTGCAGGAGGTGTGGAGGGTGAGGTGTGGAGGAGGTGTGGAGGGTGATGTTTGGAGATGTGGAGGGGGAGGGGGGGGTGTGGAGGGGTAGGTGTGGAGGAGGAGGTGTGGAGGGGGAAGTTATCTGTACGGCCGTGGTCCCCAACCTATTGTGGGCTTCGGGTCACATTTACCAATGTTGACATAATGGAGGGCCCCAGGGGAAAAAAAAAGTCAAATTCACGTACACATACGTATATATATACACACTTGTTTATTAACTTATGTATTTATAACTGTGAGAAATAATGACAAATATATAAGTTTCCAAGGCATCCCGCGGGCTGCATGATAAGGCTTCGAGGGCACCATGGCGCCCGCGGACTTCAGGCTGGGGACCACTGCTGTACGGCAAGTCTGTTCAGCTGCAACCCTTGCTCGTGACTGACACGTGGAAATCGGCATAACACACCCCTGTTCTACTCCCGTGATCGTTCTACCAAATTGTAACTTTTTGTTCTACTCCCTAAATTTCAGCGCGTGTTTTACCCCCATGAGTGTTCTATGAAATTCTGTACAACGTCTTTGTTCAACTCCCTCAGGTGCAGTATAACATGTTCTTCCTCTGTTTCCTTTAATCTCTTCAACACAAAAATGTCTGTATTGAATTCTGTGTAATCCTGCATTGTTCTTGATCCTGTACTGAGTATGGGGGATATTTTGTAGGGAAAGGGGTCGCTGCAAGTTATATCTAAGCTGTCTGCTCAAAAAAGCCTGTCTTAAGCTGAAAAAAAAAATCGTATGAGAGTTACAAGCATAATGTCATATTTTTTATTCTATTCTTATCTGCTGCTAATTATATTTAGCTTGGAGATTTTTCAAACGGAGGGGTGAGATACAGCCTTAATTAACGCCTCACTTCTAACACGCTCTCCTAAGCTGAGCAAAGTCGACTGGCTGTAACATATATAGGTGGAGTCAGACGCCATGGGGCACCTAGCTTCGGTGTTTATCTCGAAGTTAGGCCTTAGAGCCTGTGACGAGTTATTCACCCACTATTCTGGGATATTAGGCCACTTCATCATTCAAGTTACTACAGTTTCCTCCAGGTGTTGTTGGCCCTAAGTAATTATTTTACCTACCAACCCACAATGGGTGGATGGACACTTGAGTCAAGTGGCGCCAGCTGCCATTAGCAAAATAGTAACTTACTACACATAATTCTGCGTAACACTCACCAGGTAAAAGCGGTGTTACCCAGAAGTTAATGGCATAATCAGAAGGACAAGAACATGGGCTTGTATCCTCATTAGTCACGGAAGCGCTCTAGCACCTCATTTTTGCCCTTTTTTTTTTTTTTTGGGTGGGGGGGTATACTGCACATGCATATTGTCTTTTATGTTCATTATATTCTTTTAGCATCGATTTGATTCTGGAGGGGGACGCTTTCACTTATTGGCATCGATACAACCGTAGACTCCGCTGCCTAGTTATACAAGCGTCCCTTAACTCCCTCCCTATTCCCAAGAAGGAGGATGGTGGAATTTAGGAGAATGGCACCTCCAGCCTCCAGACCACCGAGTTCAAATTTCAGATGAGCCAGGGCCACAACATGAACAGGCATCGATATATTCTGTATAAATATCACAGACGACAATACTAATTTGCCTCCATAAAACCCTTCACTCCCAGACTATACAGTGCATTTCATTCTGGTTAAAGTCAGATTAAGTTATCTAGCTTGGGCGGCCCCTGGAGTTAAAGGTCATAGGAATAATCTCAGATAACCACTTCACCCCCAGAACGAATTTTGTGTTGGGCTCATTGATACTATTTTCGCTTCCACTGGGTGAAAAACCGCCAATCCTCCAGTTTCATAACTGAGTTTTAACTGGAGACTAACACTAGAATATGGTGCTACAAACAAAACAATGCTATGAAAAGGCTGCAGGGATGTAGCATTGTCTTATTCTGCTACTGAGCGATGGGAAATAGGTCAAGAAAAGGGTGAAAATCTCTACCAAGTCAAAATGAACGAAATGGTAAGGACTTCTCGGGCAAGGGGGGAAAAAAAGGAAGACTTAGAGCTTATGCCTACAAACAGCAAGAGAGTCATTAAGGCAGACACTCTACATCTGCTAAGTCCTAACCTTGCCCTAGAACACAACCAGCATTCAGTGGTTTACAAATACCTCCCTAGTCATACTGTTGGATGGACAGGTAGGGACATATGGAAAAGTTCGCCGACAGTCCTTTGCCAGCGTTGCCTTGCCTTCAATATTTCTCACTCCTCTCTGTCTGTGTCTGTGTCTCTGTCTGTCTGTCTCTGTCTCCCTCTCTCTGGCTATGATAAAGAAATAGTTCATGTAACACTTCCACTGTCAAGTGTCATCGAACTCTTGCTCTCGTTGTACTAGGGGAAAAAGGAAATTACTGTACACTTCAAGATCCGTATTCTCGTCGGGCAAGGAAGCTCCCTAACACCTCTTTCTTAGCGATTAATTTCTCTTAGTACACCTAGCCGGCCTCTTCTGTGTTACTTAAATCATTCTAATATCACCATACTCTGCATAAAGTACAAAAGGATATTTACCAGCCTCATCCAAAAATAAATCGCTAGGGAAGAGGTGTTAGAGAGCTTCCTAATCTCCCTAGAATACGAACCCAGGTCTAACAGGAACCATACTCTCCTGGCAAACAAAAGCTACCGATTTCGACTTGCGGGCCGACCTCGGGACCTTTATAAGGGTCTGCTTTGCCCAGGTGTGTTCGTACCTTGATCTGAAATAGGGACCTGGACGGTAAATCCAAGTAGTTGGGTCGTACTGTGGGGAGAGTAACTAGATACCCCCCCCCCTCTCTCTCTCTCTCTCTCACACACACACACACACACACACGACACCATCTTACACACACACACACGACACCATCTTACACACACACAGTCTCTTCCTTCTCTTCCTTACACACCCAATCCAATCTCGACCCAAGCCAGTGTGGTAAGATCCGCTGGGTGTAACACTCCTTAAAGGCGATCAGTCTTGCGGTGGCCCATGCAAGGAAAGGACTCCGTATTCTTCTTCCTCTCTTCTTCCCTATACGCATGCCACGAAATTCTCGCTAGCTGACCTGCTCTTTCGTGCACTGAGAGGAACGTGTGGAGTTACGTGGAGAGACAGACTGACAAATGAGGAAGTGAAGGGTCGTTGTGGTGTGGATGTGATACAAAGCGTTAGGAGGATTACATTAAGGTGGTTTGCGCGTGTGGAGTGGATGGAGAGTGAGAGACGAGCTAGGAGAGTGTACAGTAGCTGACCTGCTCTTTCGTGCACTGAGAGGAACGTGTGGAGTTATTACGTGTGTGTTTCTGTGTGTGGAGGTGGGTGGGTGTTTGTGTGGGGAAAGAGGTTTTTTTTTTTTTTTTTTTTTTTTAGGAGGGGGGGTTGGGGGTGTGGAGAGGATGGAGAGTGAGAGACGAGCTAGAAGAGTGTACAGTATGTGAAGGGGGGGGGGGAAGCGTGGGGGGGAAACCGAGGATGAGAAGGAGGGTTGGGGTGCAGAGGTATATGAGACAGAGTGGGGGGTGTAAGTTGGGGGGAAAGCAGGGAAATGGCAGGGGACAGGGCGATACGGAGGCGATTTGTTTGTGGTCACCCCTTACGGAATTAAGGCGTCTGACTATAGACAAATAGACAGATAGATTTTATGAGCTTTCGCAGGTACATTAATAAGTAAATCAATCAATCAATAAATAAAAATAAAGATGCTCTCCCACCACAATTGTTCATATCTTAGAAACTATACAATTTTCACTTTAACTTGGCTCAGATTCTCGCCCGTTTGCAGCTTACTACACACAGATGAGTGGCAGGCAGACACTACAGCTCAGCGTCTTTCACAAAGCACTTTTTCGTGACTAGCGCCATATTCTAGTGTTGTCTCTTGTTACAACTCAGCATTAGGGATGAAGAGATGGCCATTTAGGTCAAGTTAGGGTAAAACATTATGATCGAAATACCATCCACACGACACATCTGGTCACTCAGTATCGCCACTGTTCAGTTCTAAGAAGCTTCAAGTACCACCAGGGCCGTGCGCAGGATTTTTGAATAACATAATTTTTTCATAACATAATTTAATCACTTAATTTCATTCATTCTTTCACCTTATCCTGTATTGCCCCATGAGGAGCGAAGGAGTCCGGGACAAGGCAAGTTGGTCCTGACATTAAGATGAGAGTGACCAGCCTCAATCATCCCTGAGTGGCATTACGTGAATACGTGAGCATTAAACCCCAACCACCCCTTGAATGTAAACCTGCACAGGCTCAATCCGATTGGAGCCCCTTAATTACCCACTAAACTAATAACGCAATACGGAAAACTCAGGTACTGTAGTTGACTAAAGTACTGAAAGGGTACAAACTCAGGGTAATTTACATACTGAACACTACAGAGCCTTGGAAGTGAAACAAAGTATTCGGTTACTTGACATCTTTCACACACACACACACACACACACACACAAAGGAAAAACAATAGAAAACACTTCTTTACTCGCTGCTTTCTGACCGTAAACTGGCTCACTCACTCTGCACAGGAGTACCGTTTATATACCCTTATGAAACATTCCAGAAATTTCCACTACGTTCTACAAACTTCCATTTTTTTTTTTTTTTCACTAGCCATCCATGACCTGCCATTTATTCTCTTCGGTAACAAAACATTCCAGGACCTTCGTGAATCTTCATAATTCGTTCTTTATATTTTTTGGTAGAACTCTTTAACTCTTTTCCTATTATTTTTCTATCGTAACATTCTTAACAGGATTTACTTAATTTAATGAGTTGCGTTTTTAGTATTTTCAAATTTTTCATTCCCCCCCCAGTGGGCATGGCCTTGAATACCACACTTTGATGAATTTGTAAAGGTTCCTGATTTATTGACAGGATAATTAAGTTTCCGCATCAATAAATACAGTTTTCATTGTTACGTTTTATTTCCTCCTTAATGATTCACTCCAGCGCCTGTATTATAGATTCTTTTCTGGTGTATCAGGCTCCACTCCACAACATGTGGTGCTGTGCAGAGATTGTATGTAGGATGAGAAGTGCTTGTAAGTGTGATTGTTGTGTTGGAGTGGCTTTGGATGTGTGTGTAGTCTGTGAACCAAGTGTAATCGGCCCGCGCAAGCCGACTGGGTGCAAGCATACTTTATAGCACGCAACACTGGTTCAACCACAGCACCCCTTATGTCCGCCAAAGCAGTACTTGGTCGGATGAACGCTCCCATTTTCGTCCTTTTTTCAGCTTATTTCACGCAGGTCAGTGCAGAAAAGATAATGCCATTGCTCAACATCCTTTCCTTAGCACTTCTTCGTGACTATCATCATATTTTCGTGTTACTCTCTTGTTGTGACTGAACACTGCAATTTTAGGCCAGGTTAGAATTAAAAGGGTATAGTATCGACAAAGGTATACGCAATCTATCGTGAAACTAAAGAATAATATGGCGTCTGTTCCTTTATTTACTTGTAAATTTTCTAAGAAATTCACTTAACTCACCGTTTCTTTATAACTTTCACATAACACCCTCCTGTTTTTCAGTAACTTCTGTATGACCCCCTCCTGTTCATCAATAATTTCCATATATCATCCTTCTGTTCTTCAATAACTTCTGCGTAAGACCCTCATGTTCTTCAATAACTTTTATATACTACCAACCTGTTCTTCAATAGCTTCTATAGAACAACCTCCTGTTCTCTAGTAAATCATATAACACCCTCCTGTTCTTCAATAACTTCCATATAACACGCTCCTGTTCTTCAATAACTTCCGCATTAACACCCTCCTGTTCTTCAATAACTTCCATATAACACCCTCCTGTTCTTCAATAACTTCCGCAGTAACACCCTCTTGTTCTTCAGTAACTTCTGTATAACACCCCCTTGTTCTCCAATTACTTCCATACAACACTCTCCTGTTCGTCAGTAACTTCGGCATAACACCCTCCTGTTCTCCAATAACTTCCTTTAAACACCCTCCTGTTCTCCAATAACTTCCATGTAACCCCTTCCTGTTCTCCAATAACTTCCATGTAACCCCTTCCTGTTCATCAATAACTTCCATATAATCCCCTTCCTGCTCTCCAATAACTTCAGTATGACACCCTCCCGTTCTCCAACAACTTTTACCACACCTCGGTTCGTATTCTTATTAGTAAAGGTGTGAGATGTGGGCCCGTAGATTTACCGTCAGGATTTCAGGTAGATCTTAAAGACTCCATATTTCTACTGGATGCTTTACTAGGAGCGTAGACGTTACACCCATGAAGTATAACTAATCTCTAACTCTCATACAGTCTTTCAGGACACAGGTAGATGTCCTTTGTGTGTTGCCCAGTGTCACTACTACATTGTTTACAGATAGAAATGTCTCTCCAGCTGAATTTGGAAGAGGTCTGCTGGCTTCAGACTGACCCAGAAAGTCCACAGATGCCTCAGCACAGATCATCCGGTAGCTTACTCGTACAAAGGAAACTCCCTAACACCTCTTCCTTACCGATTTATATCTAGATATGGCTGGCTAATATCGTTTTGTAGGTTAGTTATGCAGTGTGGTGATATTAGACTGATTAAAGTAACACAGAAAAGGATGGTAAGTGTAATAAGCAAACTAAGTCGCTTAGGATGAGGAGTTACGGAGCTTCCTTAATCAACGAAAATACCATCCATTGTTCTCTCGCCACCACAGCTGTTCTACCTGGACCTTATGTACGAGCAGGTCACCGAAGTCATGAGCTACCCCTTAGCCTCCCTCACCGCTGACTTTGGAGGACTGAGTGGACTGCTTCTGGGAGCGTCTGGTGAGTGATGACTTATCCTAACCTAGCCTGTCCTAACCTAACCTAACCTAACCTAACCTAACCTAATCTAACCTAACCTAGCCTATCGTAACCTAACCTATCCTAACCTAACTTAACCTAATCTCACCTAACCTAACCTATCGTAACCTAACCTAACCTAACCAAACCTAACCTAACTCAACCTAACCTAACGAAAACCAGTCTAACCTAACGCTATTTTGTCTGAGCTAATCTAACAACCTAAACTAATTTGACCAAATCTAACCTAAGCTATACAGACCTGATAAAACTTAACCAAATTTATCTTAACCTAAACAAATTTAATAAAATTTAACCAAATTTACCCTAACCCAAACAAATTTAATCAAACTTTACCAAATCTAACCTATCCCACTTTAGCAAAATTTAACAACTTGGCATAACCTAACCAAAAAAAAGTCTGATAGAACCAAAACTAACTTATCCACATATAACCAAATCTATTCTCGCCTAACCCAGCCTATACATACCTAACTTATCCTAACCTAAACCCAAATCAGATGGTTAGTACGAGTGCTAGGCTTAAAATGAGACGTGGATTTAAGTGAAGCAAAGGGTTATGTGAGGCAAAGAGTGAAGTTCAGATTTACAGTGAGTATGGCGCAGATTAGAAGAGTCACAGATTCAAGTGAAGGCTGGGGCCGTGTTTCAGTGAGACAAGGGACAGATTGAAGTGGGATATAGATTAGGGTCACGCGCAGATTTAATTACACAGGGATTGGTGATACAGAGATGGACTGGTTAAACTGAGCCACAGATTAGAGTCAGGACGAGGGTGAGGGTGAGCGTCTGGGGTCAAGGTCTTATCCAGGAATTGTGTTCGGGGAAAGATATTGGTTTACGATTAGCTAGATCACTGAGAGGGGTGGGGTGGGGGACGCAGACACACACAGTTAGCTAAATCCTTGCTCTAAATCGCCCCCTTCCCCATGTTTANTTAATTACACAGGTACCATCGTCGTTTGTCTATAAAATTCATTCTCCCTCTCTCTCCCCATGCCAGAGGTTTTGGAGTCACTATAGTGGTATGGACAGCAAGGCACATCCTCCCTCTCTCTCTCTCTCTCTCTCTCTCTCTCTCACTGTCTTCCCATCCCCGATCCTGCCCTCTCCCTCTCTTTAATTTTCTCACTTTCTCCCACAGTACTGACTCTACTGGAACTGCTGGAGTGCCTGGTGGTGTGGATAGCGCGTCTGATCCACCGATGCAGAGGCAAAAGATCCCCCCATCCAGCCCCCCTCACCACCCTACCTCCCCACCTCCACACATCCTCTGACCTGGCCAAAGCTGACCTCCTGATGCCTCCAGTCTACAACCCCGCCACACTGGGTCAAAATGGGTCGTACTAAACATACTCTACTCTTTTCACTTTACCTGGATTTTAAATTGTAGTTTCTCTACCCCAACGGCTCAGCTATAGCAAGGGACTAAAGGTAGAGTGTGGTGCTAGTCACGAAGAAGTGCTTTGGAAGGATTATAGACCCGCAGTATTGCTTAGATCGAGACGGGTCATACTGTTTCCCCATATCATACTCTGTCCACTTTAACATGGTCTGAAATTCTCTCCATCGTGAATGCTGAGTTGTAACAAGAGATTATCCCCCTCACTATGATGATGTCTTTCTCATTATCATCCTGTTACATCCACACGCTTTTGAATGGAGAGCTTTCGAGATGGATGAGTTAGAGAGCCAACAGTCTTCATTAACACCACTAATAAGAAAGGCTTCTCTTGAGCTGAACGAAATCGTCTGAAAAGCGACAAAAAAATACGAGCAAGCAACGATCGCCGTTTTATATTGATGCCACCACGTGAAGGCGCCCCTCTCCTGTATCCGATCTCTCCTGAAGTGAATAAAACACGTCTGTACATAGCAAGAATTACGTAAAAAAATAAAATATAGAAAAAGACGTCACCATAAAAATCAAAAGCGTTATCGTATACAAAACAATTAATCCAAGTTTTTTGTTTTTTCCCATTTTCTTCCTGCCACCAACTGACGATTTTACCTAGCTTTGGGAAGGTGTGTCATGGTGGTGGAGTTCAGTGGAGGGTGTCACGCTTCCCTTCACCGCGCGTAGATCCTCCAAAGTCAAGCAGAAAAGATTGCCAAAACTCTTTGTACACTGACGTACTTCTGTGCAAACTGCCATGATGAATAATAAACACACCGAATAGGATCCCAGAATTTGTGTGTTCGCATGGCTTACCTATTGACTTCACAAAACTCCTGAAAAGGCCTAAAGTTGAAAAAGATATCTGGTGGTATTTGCATTTGAGAGAGAGAGAGAGAGAGAGAGAGAGAGAGAGAGAGA
>JAGKTI010024911.1:0-14177 GCA_018397915.1 Birgus latro | reverse complement strand
GTGATATTATTTCTTTAGCCTTGCTCAGTTCCTCTCTTTCTCTTTCAGATCTCACTGTCATTCGTTTTTCTTTTATTCCTGAAATTATCACACATTTTTTCTTGTCTGCTACATCCCTAACCAAAGATTCTCTACTTCTTAGTACTCTAACCACTTCCTTTTCCACTTTTTCCTTACTTTGTTGCTCTATGATTTCCTTCAAATTTACATTTCCTTCCTCCTGTATTTTCTTCCACCCCTTATGTTGCTCCTTGATTTCCTGAATATGCTCATCTTGCCTCCTCGATTTTGATTCGTATTCATCTAGTTTACTTTTTATTCTGTCCCTTTCTTCTTCCAAACTCTTATTCTCCCTCTTCAGCTGTTTTATTTCATTTGATGCGGATTCATTATTCGCCTTTAATTCTGTAACTTCTTTTTCTTGTTCCTCACTACGTGTGCTAACCTTTTCCAGTCTATTCTGTAGGACTTTGATCTCTCTCTCTTGCTCTATGGTCCATTCTTGCAGCTGCTTAATTACTTCCCATACCTTTTTTAACTCCTGGACATTCCTCTCCGCCGTTTTCTCGACTCCTGCTACTCTTGTTTGTTGCAGCTTATCACTTCCTTTGCCTACATTTAGCTCGGAGAAGCCCGGAAATTCCCCCTCGCCAGTTGTAAACAATCCTCCGTCTCTCTCCGCCATGATGCAACCATATGGAAACTTTCTTTTTCACTTTGTCTCGTATTTTTCGGGCAGAAACTTGTGTTTTTTTTAAACTAATATCCGACGGGACCACCACTCACGCATTCAACCACATAATCACAATAGGCTATCTCCTTTTCGCTGCTAGTTCTGCGATTATTTCCCCTCGATCCAGGAGCAGCTCCGTCTCTCTCCCTCTACGACCCGTGTGTGTGTGTGTGTGTATTTACCTAATTGTATTTACCTAATTGTGATATACAGGAAATGAGCTACGCTCGTGGGGTCCCGTCTCTGTTTCTCAATAAGTCAAATTTAGCTTTAAACTCGTTTAAGTTTTTAGACTGGACGATCTCTTTGTCCAGTCTATTCCACAGGTCTATGCATCTATACGGAAAACTATATTTCTTGATGTCCTTCAAGCAGAGCGGCTTCTTCAGTTTCAGTCCATGTCCTCTTGTTGCTCTCTTATCCCATAAAAACAGATCTTCTCTATCAATTTTATCTACTCCCATCATGGTCCTGAACACTGCAATCATGTCACCCCTCTCTCTCCTTTCCTCTAAGGATGGCAAATCCAGCCTTTCTAGCCTCTCACTATATGACAGATCTGCCAAACTGGGGACCATCTTGGTTGCTGTTCTTTGTATTCTCTCAATCTTCTTTATATCTTTCTTTTTGTGTGGGGACCACACTACTGCCGCATATTCTAACCTGGGGCGGATCATGGCCACTATCAGTTTTTTCATCATCTCTTCATTCATGTAATGGAATGCCACTCTTATGTTGGTCAAGAGTTTATGTCTCTCTAACTATCTTGTTGATGTGTTTTTCAGGTGACAAACTATCCTGGAACAGCACTCCTAAATCTTTCTCTTCTCTCGCTTTTGTGATTGGTTCATTACCCATCATATAGTTCAGTGATGGTCTCTTGGTGCTTTTACCCATTTCCAATATTTTACATTTTTTTGCGTTGAATTTCATTTCCCACATCCGGCTCCAGTCATGTATCCTATCCAGATCCTCCTGCAGCATTTTACAGTCCTCCTCAACCTCTACCTTCCTCAAGATCTTGGCATCATCAGCAAACAGACTTGCATAACTGTTTACTCCATCTACCATATCATTTATGTAAATCAGGAACATTACTGGTGCCAACACCGAGCCCTGTGGGACACCACTTGTTACTTCTCTCCATCCAGACATCCTGTCCTTTATTACTGTCCTCATTTGTCTGTCTCTCAAAAAGTCTTTCATCCATTCCAGGAGGTTACCCTTCAGTCCTCCTATATGCTCTAGTTTCCACATTAGTCTCTTATGGGGTACCTTGTCAAAGGCCTTCTCCAAATCTAAATATACACAATCCACCCAACCGTCTCTCTCCTGTAACACATCAACCGCTCTTGAGTAAAAGCTCAACAAGTTGGAAACACATGACCTTCCACTTCTAAATCCAAACTGACTTTCAGTCAAAATATTCATCTCTTCCAGAAATTTTATCCACCTATCTTTCAGAATCTTCTCGCACAATTTTGCAACCATGCTGGTTAAGGACACTGGCCTATAGTTCAGGGGTTCTTCCTTGTTTCCTCCCTTATAAATTGGTACCACATTTGCTCTCTTCCATTCCCGAGGCACTTTCCCTTCTTCCAGCGAACACACAATTAAACTGTGAATCTTATCTGCCAGTTGGTCTCTGCATTCCTTCAGTACCCAATTTGAAATTCCATCTGGTCCTGGGGCTTTCCTTACATCTTGAGTTTCCAGTAATTTGTACACTTCCTGCACTTCCACTTTTATATCTTTTATCACTACACTCCTAGTCACTCCCTCCCCCTCCACAAACTCCCCTTCATTAGTAAAAACTGATTGGAAACGTTTGTTCATTATTTCAGCTTGCATTGCCGCATCATTATAGACCTCTCCTTCTACTTTCAGTTTGGTGATTCCTTCCTTTTGCTTCAATTTGCCATTAACAAATCTATAAAACAATTTGGGTTCATCCTTACATTTGTCGATTATACCTTTTTCAAAGTTCCTTTCTTCCTCTCTACGAATTCTTGTATATTCATTTCTAGTTCTTTTATATTCTTCCTTTGTTCTGTTATTACCTCTCTTTCTCCATTTGTTCCATGCCATGTTCCTCTCTTTTTTTGCTATAATACACCTTCTATTATACCACTCCTTTTTCCTGTATTCTTTCCCACTTACTCTTGGAACATATTTATCCACTCCTGAATTATAGAGGTCTAGAAAGATATCCCACTTCCTCTGAATCTCTCTTGTTTCTCTGAATTTTCTCCAATCTGCATTTTCAAAAAATTTACTCAATTCCGTAAAGTTTGCTTTCCCAAAGTTGTATCTTCCCTGCCTATGGAGCTCATCTCTTGGCACCACGTTCCCTATTATCATCTGGAACTCAATGACCACATGATCACTTTTTCCCATAGGACACATATATTTCAAGGATTCAATTACGTCAGGTTCTTTGGTTAGCAGTAAATCTAATCTTGCTGGGGTGTCATCACCTCGGAATCTTGTCTCTTCTTTGACCCACTGCGTCATTACATTATTCATCACAATGTTTAACAATATAGTGCCCCACGAATCTTCGCCACCTCCTGAGTCCCCTTCCTCCCAGTTCACCTCTTTACAATTAAAATCACCCATTAGAATTATATTGCTGCTTTTCTCAATCACTTTCTGTAGGTAACTAACCATGTCTGACAACATCTCCTGGTATTCATCATCAGTCCATGCTCTTGTCTTAGGTGGAACATATACTACTGCTATATCTCTCTTACAGTTCTCTCCAGTTTCTAATTTCATGTTTATCACTTCAGCCCTACCCTCTCCCATTTCCACAGAATCTATATTTAAGTTATTCTTCACTGCTATCATCACTCCTCCTCCCATTTTATCTTTTCTGTCTCTTCTCCACAATTTGTATTTCCCATCTCCCATATGGATATCAATATTCTCCCTTAACTTGGTCTCTACAAAGCACATAACATCAGGTTCTTGTACCCTCGAGAAATCGTTGATTTCTAACATTGCCGATATTAATCCATCAACATTAGTGTACGCCACTTTTAAACTTTTTTCGTTATTACTTATACCGTCTTTTCTCCTCCTCTCCGTCGGTACCACTTCCTCAATTTCTGGTCCATAACTCTCCAATAAAACACTGTCTTCTCCTTCTCCGTTCTTTGTTCGTTTTTTGCCTTAGCTTCCTTTACTAACTCCTTTATTTTAGCTCTTTCTTCCTCATTTGCATCTCTCCTTAACCAGACATTTTCGAACCCCTCTTTGTCTGGTAATTTCCATGTCCTATTCATGATTTCATTTACTATTGCCTGGGACTTAAACTTCACCTTCAATGGCCTTGCCCCTCCTTCCTCATACTTACCTAACCTAAACACTTCTTCAATCTCTTCTAGGGCTTCATTGTTACCCTCCATGACTACTGATAATATTTCTTTAACTTTACTCAATTCTTCTCTTTCTCTTTCAGATCTTATCGTGATACGCTTTTCTTTTACCCCTAAAATAATTACACATTTTTTCTTATCTGCTACATCCCTGACTAGAGCTTCTCTACTTTTCAATACCCTAACCACTTCCTTCTCCACCTTTTCCTTGCTTTGTTGTGCAATAATCTCTTTCAAATTTACATTCCCTTCCTCCTGAATTTTCTTCCACCCCTTTTGTTGCTCCTTGATTTCCTTAATATGTTCATCTTGCATCCTTGATTTTGAATCATACTCCTCTAATTTACTTTTCATTCTGTCTCTTTCTTCTTCCAACCTCCTGTTTTCCCTCTTGAGGTGTTCTATTTCATTTGTGGCAGATTCGTTGCTCGTTTTTAATTCCGTGACTTCTCTTTCCTGTTCTGCACTGCGTGTGTAAACTTTTTCCAGCTCGTTCTGTAAACCTTTGATCTCTCTCTCCTGTTGTAAGGTCCTCTCCTGCAGCTCCCTAATTACTACCCATACCTTCTTCAATTCCTGGACATTCTTCTCCGCCGTTTTTTCTACTCCAGCTACTCTTGTTTGATACAATTTTGAACTTCCATTTCTCGCATCTTCGTCGGAGAAACCCACAAATTCACTTTCGCCAGACGTAAACAAACCGCCGTCGCTTTCCGCCATGATGCAACCATATGGAAACTTTTCTACACTGTATCTTGCTCTCTTTATCCCAGAGCCCGCTTTTTTTTTAAACTGATGTCCGACGGAACCACCACTCACGCACTCATTTCTATCATCACAATAGGCTGGTTTCCTTTCGCCGATGATTCCACGATTATTTCCCTGCAGTCCAGGAGGGCGTCTGTCCACGTCGGCGACCTGTGTGTGTGTGTGTGTGTGGTAGGGGAGTTTTATCTATGATGAGGTGTGGAATGTGACTGTGTTCTGCTGTCCAGTGTGAGATGGGCTGTAGATTTGGCTGGGGCTATTTTGAGCCTGTTTGTGGTGAACTATTCATGTAGAGTGTTGAGGTAAGGTTGGAGGATGTGTGCAGCTGTGTTTGCATTGGTGTGTACATGTAAGTGTTATGTCATTTGCATAGGAAGCTATGTGTATCTGTGGTGTGTGGGGTGTGGGTATGTCATGCATGTATAGGTTAAAGAGTGTAGGGGACAAAACAGATCCTTGGGGGACGCCATTTGTTAAGTTTCTGATGTTCGAAGACAGACTGGCAAATGTTACATGTGCATATCTGCCTGCTAAGTAGTTTGCCAGCCATCTTTTTGTGTTACTGTGCATGTTTTTGTTGAATATTTTGTTTGTGAGGTTGTGGTGGGGGATGGCATCAAAAGCTTTCCTAATGTCTAGTGTGACTAGAAGTGTTCTATGTGGTGGCCTAGCTGAATTCATACCATCAAAAACTCTCTATGTAAGATCTGTAAGAAGAGTGTTTGTGGAGTGTAGTGGCCTAAAGCCATGTTGTGATGGGGCTAGGGGGATGTGAGGTGTAACTAGTCGCAGTACCAGTCGTTCAGTGACTTTAGAGGGGGTGCAGAGGAGTGTGATGGGGTGGCGTGAGGAAGGTAACATGAGGTCTTTGTCAGGTTTTGGGACAGTGATGATAATACCAAGCTTCCAGATGTTGGGTATTATGTTGTGTGAGTAGCTGTACTTTGATATGCTGGTGAGTGCTTGTATGCCTTGTGGTCCAAGGTGTTTAAGGTGAATGTTGCTTATGTTGTCTGGTCCACAGGCAGATGAGTGCTTAAGGATGCTAATGATGTGCTTCGTCTGGCTGTAAGTGAAAGGTGCGTAGTCTGGGTCTGTGGGGAACTGTCTCTTATGGTGGAAGATACGTCAGTCGTCACGATGGGGATTTAGATGGCTGACATGTGAAAAGTGATTGATGAAAGTGTTCGCTTGTTTTTAGTTTGAAGGTATGGTGTCTGCTGTTGTGATGGCAGCATGTGATTGAGTAGTGTTGTTGTTGAAGAGTGTGATGCTGTTTAGTGTTTTGTTGAGTTTGCTGGTGTTTGTTTTGTGGTCAAGTGTTTGGAGATAATTATTCCAGTTTAGTGTTTGCTGTTCTGATATTTCATTGTTTATTTGAGTGTTGAGTTCTTGTATTTGTTGTACAGTGTCTTGTGTATGGGTGTTGAGGAGTGTTGTAGTTTTTCCCATTGACTGATGAGGCCTTGAATTTCTAGTGTGAAGTTGGGGTTGTCTCTCTTTCCATTGCCTCTAGGGATGTGTCTTTTGAGAGACTTATTATGTGCTAGAGGTAGGGCTGGAGCTAACTCTGAGGCTAGAGTGAGGAATGGTTGGAAGTAGTTCAGGGAGCTGTTCCCTCTCCTGACACTGAGAGGGCTCTTCCTCCATGCTAAGGGATCTTTGTATGCAGCATGTGATAGGAGTGTAATGCTGTTTGGTAGTGAGACCTGGGCAGTTAAGGAAAAGGTTATTCACATGCTCATATGTACAGAAATGACAATGATTAGGTGGATGTGCAGTGCATCCCTGAATGCAAGGCCTGGGGGGACTAGGTTTACAATGGAAGAATTGAGAGGTAGGATGGAACTGGAGTGTACTGGTGTTGTAATGAGAAGAGGTAGATTGAGGTGATATGGGCATGTGCAAGGGATGGGGGCTGACATTTGGGTACAGAAAAGAAGTATTAACATTAGGGTATGGTTGCAAGAGGCAGACCAAAAAAGGCCTGGGATGAGGTCACAGTGTGATCTCAAGGATAAGAGACTGAATAAGGAGGCTGCCAGAGATCGAGCAACATGGAGAGCCACCATTAGGTGACCAAGGCTGATACATGCAAGTATGTTGGAGCCTTTATAAACAAAATGAATCGAATATGGTCAAAACCTCACCTATTCTTGCCCATTTATTTCCCCATTATTGCCTAGCTGACACTAAATTTGAAGTTTACCCAGTACAGTATACATTTCCTCCAAGATAGATAAGTACAATAAGTAAGGAAAACAACTCAAACAAGACACTTGATCTTAACCTGATGGCAGGCTGGGCTTGCTGGGAAGCGAGAAGACAGGTATCCAAGGCTTGGGGCGACTACTCCAACCCCACATGGCCACATTGCCACTGTTGCCATTTCACTATTGCTGTCTGCCAGTTGAACGGTCTCAGTTTCAGCCAAAAATGCTTCAAAATCTTAAGTGGAGACTACAGACACGGCATCAGCATTATCTTGGAATGAGGAAGTTGAAGGGACTGGGCTGAATGGGGTAAACTGGCCTTCCAGGAACTTCGTCATTAAAAGTCTGTGTCCTCTTGTTGACCCCTTCCTGATGTTTCTTGGTATATAAAGACTTTTTAATGCCCTGGCACATTTCTTCTGCTCTGAAGGGATAAACTTTATTACTGGTGATAATCCCCTTCGGTACGGACAACTCAACAGAGTATGAGATTCTCCTCACAGTCAGGGCATCCTCCAGGACTTGTGGCTGAGTCTGTCCTCCCTAAGTTTCCTGCCTCTTGGCAAATTCATCTTCTTTGCCCATCCAAATCATGACAGTTTGGGCACTCTCCTCTTCACAAGCACTGTTTGATTCCTGAACCTCTTCCGCTGTTGCAATCTGTCTTCACATAACACGGGTATTTGCTTCCGCACCAACCTCGTGTTAGGCAAATATCGTGTTTTGAAAATCCTCATTTCCTTCCGCACCCCTGCCCAAAGTCCACTTTTCACCCCCTTATGGTGCAAAATTTTTATACCCCACAATTTAAACCTCCTAAAAGCATTAATATGGTTTTAAAAAATACATTAGGTCAATAGCACTTTTTATTTATTGTACTGTACCTTATGTGAGGAGAAGAGCACACACACGTCACTGGAGATGAGGAGAACACACGCTAAAGTCCAACAAAGTCTGTTTCACTAGCAACACTCCAAACATCACTTTCTAGGTCCTCCATAGTTTCTTCATCCTGCTGTTGCTGGATATCCTTTTGCTGTAGACCAGCGGCAGCTTGTCTGGTGAAGTAACAAGTGATCATGACTGTTTACAACAGTTTCCTTGGTCGAATTGCATACGATTGTAGACGCTGACTGCATTAACAATCTGCTTAATCACGCCATTACTTCTTGCAAGGGAAGGGTTGCTACCAAAGATGAACTCCTTGAGAGACTCAGCTGTTCAAATTACCACATTATGCTAACAGTACCAACATTAGAATGTTTATTTCCTTCCGCAAAATCGTGCCGTGTTAGACCAATATTGCGTTAGGCGAGGACAGACTGTACTTTCTAAAAACTGCCACAGGCTGTGTTGCCGCTAACACTGCCCAGTCCGTATTGGCTACCTGCTGAACTTGGCTATCTGGGCTTCTGGAAAAAAGGTGTGGGACCAGAGCACATCAGTCGTGACTGACTGTTGCATCAATAACCTCTTCCCACGAATCCACCAGGATCTCCAGGATCTCAAGGGTACAGCGGATGGTGAACTGACGCCAGAATTGAGTAAATGTCATTTCTGCTACCAAGGCTTGAGTGCTTGTTTCAGGCTGGGGGTCAGACAACTCATCAGGCAAAGTGGCAATGGCTCATCAAGGTCAAGATGATGAAAGAAGTGCTTGGCCTCAATCTGCTGAAGTTTCTTGTTGGTCTTTGTCTTGAATCCGAGGTAATCAAAGAGACGGGTATGAGAGAAATTCTTGAGGATGCAGATAACTTCCTGGTTCAGCAGCTGGACCAAAGAGGTGATGATGATGATGAGGGGGGGCGGGGAGCCACCCTCTTGGTGTGTGAATGAAGGTGACAGGGAGCAGTAGCCATTATCAGGAATAATGTGATTGGTCAACCAAGTTATCATAATTGTTGAGGTCATCCATCTGTTATCATAGTGGTCTCAGTAGAAACCAGGAACATCCTCAATGCTGTGGACAAGAAAAGAGTGAGGGTGTTTTGCTGTGTGTGCACTAAAACAGACTTCATCTTGCAGGTGCCTGAGAGGGTGAGGCATGGCATGACAGTAAATATGGATTTGTCTACCTTCTCTCCTCTGGCTTGCTTTTGTTGCCTTGCTATATAAGTAGAATCTGGCATCGCCCAGTTTAGCACGGTTTCATCAAAATAAAAAATTTGGTCCTTGCTATACCTCCCTTCCTCGATTATGCTCTTGTGAATAATGGGGAAAGAATCATCAGCAGCAGCAACAGTAGCCCATTCTCCAGGGAACTTGATGTTCTTGAACTTTTTCTCTTCATAACACCAGTAACAACCTTTGAGACTATGAACGGTCTCATCTCATTTTCGAAGAATCCAACTTGCTTGCATGCATTGGCCTTGGTCACCTAATGGCAGTTCGCCATGCTGCTTGATATCTGGCAGCTTCCCTACTGAGTCCCTTATCACTGGGGTCACACTCAATGACCTCGTCCCAGGTCTTTTTCGGTCTACTTCTTGCTACCCTACCCCCAACTTTAACACTTCTCACTTTCTGAGCCCCATCCTCTACACATGCCCAACCCACCTCAATCTACCCCTCCATATCACAACACCAATACACTCCAGTCCCATCTTACCTCTCAACTTTTCCATTGCAAACCAAGCCCCGCCAGGCCTCACACTCGGGGACGAACTGCAAATCCACCTAATCATTGCCATTTCTGTACGTTTGAGCCTGTGAATATCCTCTTCCTTTATTGCCCAGGTCTTACTACCATACAGCATTACACTCCCAACACATGCCGCATACAAAGATCCCCTGGCACGGAGGGAGAGCCCTTTCACAGTCAGGAGAGGCAACAGCTCCCTGAGCTTCTTCCAACCACTCCTCACTCTAGCCACAATGCTAGCTCCAGCCCCACCTCCAGCACATAACATGTCTCCCAGATAACAAAACTCATCCACACACTCAAGAAAATCAACAGCAAGTTCAATCCTTTCACGCCTGACACTCTCCACATGGTTTCCCCAAAACATCGCACACATGAAATCAGCATTATCTCACTGTCTACCTCTAACACTGTTACATCTCTTATGCACCCACTTATAACAAACACTGCACAAGACGGAATTACTTCCCATGCCCTTGTGGTAAACCACATGTAGCCACTCCCCCTCTTCTTTGACAGTACTGCCCCAGCCCTAGATACCATCACTTTTGTTTTAACTGCATTTACTCTTAAGCCCTTGTTCCCCATACCATCTCTCCATTTCCTAAATCTTTCCTCCACTTCCCTTTCATTCTCTGCAATCAACATCAAATCTTCAGTATACAACATCTCCCACAGGAGGCCAAAGTCACGTGAGAGGGGCTCAAGACTGACCCTACATGAACACCAACATTCACAGAAAACTCATCACTCAACCCTTCATTCACCCTTACCTGGGTGCAAGCACCCACATGGCCATAACTATCCTAACCAGCCACTCCTTGATCCCAGGCTTTCTCATTGCTCACTTCACCACCTCTCTAAGGACTCTGTCAAAGGCTTTCTCCAAATCAACAAAAAACAAAGTAAAGTTTCCTTTTCCTTCCTATATATTTTTCCTGAAGCTGCGAACAATTAACATGACATCAGTGGTCCCTTTGTCCAGCAAATACCCAAACTGCATCTTGTCAATATTCACTCTTTCTCTTATCATACCTTCTAGAACTTTCTCCATTACCTTCATTATCTGGTTCAAAAGCTTTATGCCTCTATAATTTCCTCTTTCCAGGGAATCACCCTTCCCCATGTACACATTTACAGTTACACTCTTCAGCCAATCATCTGGGACAACAAACTCGTAATTAAATAATCGTATTTATCAAATCAGTAACTAACCCCACTCCTATATCTCCTTAGGGTTTCAACATATCAGCAGCCAACCCTGACTTCCCCACTAGGGATTTCCATAGGCAAGTCTCTCTCTCTCTCTCTCTCTCTCACACACACACACAGCCTGTTTACGAATATGACAGCCATCCGGAGGGACATTTTCCCTCTCAATCTCTAAACATAATGTGCTTGGTAGCACTACATTTGGATTAAAGCAGCATTAGCGACCTTCCTCTGCCCATCAAGTTGCTGGCTCTATAGGTCTTGATGGTCCTTAAAATCTGTTTTTTGTTTTTTAGAATCATTCATACTGTGGATTTACCTAAGTTCATGACCAATGCTTGAAGTGCCCTTACCTTGGTTTTTCAACTCTAATCATCATTTTTGTTTCTAAACTTAACCTCTTGTCCTTCAGATGTCATGAAGGGGTCATGATGTAACAGGCAAAGCAATGGCAGAACCTTTAAGATGCAAAGGTCCACCTCAGTTTGTGAGAATGGCACACTGCAACAATATGGCTACTAAGGGACAGGGAGGAGGGTGCCAAGCAAGGTTGCCAATGACAGTCACGTAAAATGTCGTTAAATTCACCATGCAAAGTTAATATAACCAATATAGTCTAATGACTTTACTATTATTGCATGTCATTAATAATGGAAAAATTGTTTACCATACTATAGCACATAGCTGAAGGAATAAAAATTGCTTGCCAAAGTCAAAAGTGGACACACAAAATCCCTAAACTGGCAATCCTGGAAACTGGCTCTGCCATCTTACGACAGTGTGTTATGGAGACAGGGCAGACATTGCAAGTAGTGTCCCACCCTCACATAGTGGGTGGCAATCCCATATTTGCCCCACTTCCACACACCCGTTACAAAAAGTAGGAGTATGTTTTGCAAACTAAAAATATAGGAAAAAAATTAAGTACAGATCACAAACTAGGTGATTTACAAAGCTGGAGTTTGCACAGTGTGTACAGTGTTAGTATTTTCTTACTATTAGGTGATGCTCATCAAACAATATTTCCGGACTGATGAAAGGAAATACAGTACATTTTTTTTTTTCTGAGGATCAGAATAAAGTGCAATGTTCTGTGCATAATTTATTCTTGCCCATTCAAAAGCAATAAAATGTATTATAAGATGACCTTGGATAATGACAGGGAAGCACGCATTTAAGTGTTTCAGTAATTATGAAGCTGGAATTGTATCTTATCCTCTGCTTAATGACAACATCTTATCCTCTGCTTAATGGCAACATTTTTTTTTTTTTTTTTTTTATGTGTCCGACTCTGGGCATAGGCTTTACAGCCTGCTATCAAGGCCCAGCCGTCCTCCTACATACCATGCACCTCTACATGTCACCACTTCGGCGCTAACACCCACCGTCCATATTGAATACATTCTAGGGCTGTCTCATACAGGACTGGTGTATTGGTATTAGCGGGGTTATTTTTACGACATGTCGGCGGGTCTTCTGGTAGATCAGTAAAGCCTGATTTAATGAAATTCAAATCCTTAAACTGTCCCCTGCCTCAGCGAGGATTCGAACCTGGGTCCCTCGGGACTGCAAGCCAACTCTCTACCGATCGAGCTACCGCCTCCTCCAGACTCATTAGATGGTGCTGTGGACCATTAGAATCTTTTACTGCCTGATTTTATCAGTACAGTAGACCCTAATGATATGATGAACCAGCATCCCATGAACTGTATATACTGTACGATGATGAAAAAAGCTAAGACCCTTTTCAATATATGACAGAATTTTCGCTAATACTGTATATTCATTCTCATCCCATACAAAACCGCACTAGTTGATGTACAATCCATCCATCATCCAATCCTATGTTGCCTCATCAGAAGTGTAGCAGCCTGGGGCTAAGCAAATTGGTCCTAACATTTAAGATGAGAGTGACCAGCCTCACTCATCCCTGAGTGACATTACATGAGCAATAAACCCCAACCACCCCTTGGATATATACCTTCACCGGCTCAATTTGATTGGAGCGCCGTAATTACCCACTAAACCACCAGGCGCCAAAATTTGGTTATATGATTACAATCCAGCATAGTAAATGGTTTCCTGGTGTACAGGAAACCATTTCGCTTGTCACTCAGTGTAGAGTCACCTACAGACAGGAGAAAAAGAAAGAATTAAGGAAAGCAAGACAGAAGACGAAGTGTAAAATCACCTGCAGGCAGAAGGAAAGAAAGACAGAAGAGGATGAAAGAAAGAAAGACAGAAGAGGATGAAAGAACAGAAGGATGGAGGAGAGGAAAGGGCAGACACCCAAGAGCAGCACTACATCAAGTGAGTCACTATTTCTGTTTTCACTTGTACCATCACCCATATGCACGTCTACAGTCATTTGTTTGTTCCAAAATGGCCTTTGTACTTGTCATTATTGGGTGTGCTAGTGTCAGTTATGGAACAATGGTGTGGTGTTTGAGTTCAAGCAGCAAATGAAATAACTACCAGTTAAGAGAGTACGAAACTTGTTTTTAGACTTATTTTTGGTGGTTAGCAGCACATGAAATAAACTACCACCACAGGTGAGCTGAAAACTTGTTTTTAGACCTTGTCGGGTGGGTGCCCCTTGGCCAAAAATGAGTCCCCATTGAACCCATTATACCTTATTCAATAAACGATAAATCATTGCGAGGAATTTTTTCAAATGCGTCCTCATTGTAAAACCATGCAAAGTATGTATGTATGTACCATAATGGCCAGCCTGCACATACCTAACACCAGTGGGCAACATTACTAAACACATTCAAGCTATGTTTTATGGGTCTTGAAAGGCAGCTAACCACAGATGTGAACAAAACCACTTTGTCACTGAAGAAGTGATCTGGCCCCATTCCACACCCTATAGGTGTGGTAAGCTTTGGGAATGTATGGTGAAAAAGTGCATGTGAAAACTGTGTTGACTGGCTGTGTTTTTGAGTGATAAATTCTGTATATATCATACTGAGGGAATTTCAACAGGGTGAACATGTGAGAACACATAAAAGGATACATTCCAGCAACATTCTTAAATGTCCAATCCTAGGTGGGACTGAACTAGGTGCATGCTCTACTAGCCTGATCACTGAAAGCTTCATTCTGAACAAGTTGTTGTTACTAGAACCCCAGTAGCAACTGTATGTTTTTTTTTTTATTTATTTTTTTATGCATGGAAGAAGGAACCAAAGGCCACGGGCCTGCATACTGTTCCTTCCAAGAAAAAG
>JAGKTI010024910.1:0-14177 GCA_018397915.1 Birgus latro | reverse complement strand
CCCCCCTTACCCATTTCACCCCCTAACCCTCTTCCCCCATACCCATTTCACACTTCACCATCTTCCCCCCTCGTCCATTTCCCCCCTCACCCTCTTCCCCCTCCCCCCTTCTTCCAGAGTTGCCATTTTAGCGCGAAACGCGCTAGATTTAGCGCTTTTTGATGATAGCGCGATAATTTTGAAAAAAGCGCCATGGCGCTATTTGGCGCGTTTTTACCCAATTTACCTCCAGATTTAGCGATTTTACCTACATTTCAAATATACAATACTTAGTTTTCCTGGAACACTTTAAGGTATCAGAAAAAGTAGTTTAATTTTTTTTACAAAGTGATAAATCACGCAGTTTGTACTATTTACTGTGTGGACTCATGTACATGTGGAGCAAAGTTGGACGTGTCCACGACGAGTGAGTTCCCTCACTTCCCCATACAATGTTCCTGCCTCGTCGTGGACTGGTCAGTAGAGAGTTAAACCTCGATGTGATAAGTTGTTGCCACTTTTGTCTTCCTCGATTAGCCTATTATTTCTGACTGCCTACATCATGAGTAGCAAAATTAAAAAATACTCACATCACTTCAGAGTTCAGTGGCTAACTGACTCCAGGTTTAAAGACTGGCTATTAAAAGTAGACGGAGACGACACGAAATGTTTCTGCAAGTACTGCAAATGCACGATAGCTGCAAAGTTGAGTGATTTAGAAAGGCACAAAAAGACATTGAAACACAAGAAGGCTGAGGAACCATTTTCGTCACAAAGACAACCCAAACTTCAGTTTGTGAAACCAAGTGAAAGTGTACATGAAACTGAAGCAGACTTGTGTTTGTTCATAGCCGAACATTGCTCCTTGAGAGTAGTGGATCATTTAAGTGCGCTCTGCAAACATCATTTCTCGGACAGTAAAGGATGTAAAGACCTAAAACTGAAAAGATCAAAGTGTAGTGCTATTGTGTGTAATATACTTGCTCCATATTTTGCACGTGATTTGAAAAATGACATTGGAAACAGTAAATTTAGTTTACTGATAGACGAGAGCAATGACATATCTGTAACCAAGCTTCTAGGTATAGCTATTCGTTGTTACTCGGAGGGAAAAAAACTTGTTGTGGTTACATTCTTGGACCTAGTTGAGTTGAGAGAATGTAATGCTGATGCAATCTGTCATGCACTGAAGGATTCTTTGAAACGTAATGGACTTGAGTTGCAGAATCTTATTGCCCTTGGCACTGATAATGCTTCAGTTATGATTGGTGTCAATAGTGGAGTTTATGCAAGGCTAAAATCTGAAATTCCTCATCTAATGTTAGTCAAATGTGTGTGTTACTCACTTCAGCTCGCTGTTTCTCATGCTGCTACCGAATGTCTACCTAGGCATTTGGACTTCTTGATCCGAGACACATATAACTGGTTTTCACATTCTGCAGTGCGCCAAACTAGATACAAGCAACTGTATGGACTAATAAACGAAGGAAAGCCTCCCTTGAAACTAATACAGATGAGCCAGACCCGATGGATGTCCATTGAATCTGCAATTCTAAGAATAGTGCAGCAGTGGACTGAGCTCAAAACCCATTTTGACTTTGCAAGAAAAAATGAGCGATGCTACACTGCAGATCTTTTGTTCTCAGTGTTTAGTGACATGAGAAATTATGTGTTTCTCATATTTTTGAAACAAATTCTTAGTGAAGTTCAAAGTGTGAATAAGAAATTCGAAGCTGATGTCCAAGACCCAACAAAGTTGCTCAGTGATCTAGTGCATCTTATTGACTCCCTCAGTGCTAAAATTGTCATACCAGGTAAAAAGTTGAAGGAAAGTGATTCCCTTCAGGAACACTTGGATCCCAAGCCGTATCTTGGCTATGAGTTTGAAAAAAACATGTCTGAATGCAAGTTTCCTGATGAGATCGCGAGTGATATTCGACGAAGATGCATAGAATTTGTAATAGAGCTTGTCACACAACTTCGTCAACGCTTGCCTGAGAGTACTCCAGTCAATGTCATCCTTCAGTGGGAGTGAATGCCTAAAGCCAGTGAAAAATATATTGGACCTTGCAAAATTGTTTGTTGATGATGCAGAAATACTCACGCGCATCGATTTCCAGTGGAGAAAACTTCATACTCTCCAGTGGACACAGACATCTGACACTATTGGACTGTGGGCAGAAATAGCGTCATATAGGGATGCGACTGGAGAAAATCCTTTCAAAGAACTGTCTGACCTGGCCTTAACAATACTCAGTTTACCCCATTCTAATGCAGATGTGGAACGGGTTTTTAGTCAGATGGGTATTGTCAAGTCGAATATGCGTAACCGATTAGCCAGCAAGAGCTTAAACGCTGTTTTGACAATCAAGTATGGACTGAGAAGGCATGGCAAATCCTGTCATGATTATAAACTACCTGAGAGTGTCTTGAGAAAAATTGGGTCAGTGGAAGCATATCAGACCTCATTTCAACCATCAACATCATCTCAGTCAGACCAGGGAGCAGAGACATTCACCGAGGAAGATCAAGGAGAGATCATAGAGTGGGATCTAGCAGATCTACAGTAACCCAAGTACCACAGTCATAGCTGGTGAGTGTAAAAGTGTACTTGAAATATGTGTGTAGGTCAGAATCAACGTATCGTGTGTAGAAACATTAGTTGGCGCTTTTTTGGGTGCCTTTTTCAGAATATTTAGCGCTCTTTAGCGCGTTTTTAGTAACAATCTAGCGCTATTTCGTGAATTTGAGATGGCAACTCTGCCTTCCCAGCCTCACCCCTTTTCGCTCTGGCAGCCGTATTGGACAGACGTCCTGGTCCGCTCTGCGAATACTACCACAGCAAAGTGCCTTGTTTCAGTGTTTTGCGTGTGTGATTACAGTAGTGTGATAGTCCTGAGTTTGGGTGAGTGATCTGGTTGTTTGTCTGGTCGCTAAGTGTAGTTTGTGAAGTATAAATACGATTTGTTCAAAGTCTGAGTGTTGTTGTGGCGGACGAGTGTTCGAGTTGCTTTGTTTGAGAGACGGCATTGAATAAGAGTCTCAGTTTTTTTCTGTGAATCTCTGTGACTGAGTGTACAGTGCTCTGGACGGCGATCTGCACCGCTCTAAGGTAAGAAGAAACAGCATATATCATATATAAATTGCTTTGTTTTGCCTTGGCGCCCATACCTTTGTCCCTGATGCACAATTACTTCAGCCGTCTCCCGCCAGAGGGCCAGACGAATTACCCTCGGAAAATCATAGAAATTTGCTCTTTGCATATTTATTTTTTGGTCTCAGAACCAATTTAATGTTATTGAATTAAGATAGGACTCTCTACTATACCAGTGATCCATTATTTCATCACTGTAAACGATAAATTAGCAGAAAAGGGATTACGTCAGCGTTTGTATACATTTTCGACAGGCAAGTCTTGCTATTATTGCCCAACTTTTTTTTTTTTGTTCTTTCCTTTCTACTTGCACTAATTTTTACAGTGAAATATCTCTCCCATTTCTTTACAGGCAGAATATTATTGTATCTTCATATGTTGTGACTTCAGGAGGCAATTAACTTGTTTGTGCATTGTATAACCGTGTTGTGACTTTATTGTTATATTTTAGATTGTAGTATAATTTTATTTCTCCATTCCATGTAACGGATAACTTTACTTTCATTGTAACAAATTGCTGATAAATACTCTGCAGGTACATTGCCAATCAGTAAGGTAGTCATTCCTACCTTATTATTATATTTCAGATTGTAGTATAATTTTAGTTCCCTATTCCAGGTAATAATCAACTTTCCTTTCACTGTAACAGATTGCTGATAAATACTCTGCAGGTACACTGCCAACCAGTAAGGTAGTCATTCCTGTACAGTCTCAAACAGCAAGACCCCCACCAGCAGAGGCCTTCACCTGTAACATCTATATAAATTGTGATTTGTTTCTTCTAGCAGATTTTGAAAAAGTAACTGTTCCAGTATCTCTTCCAGGTGCTAATCAGCAATACAGTATTTGATTCTGATTCTCATACAAATCTTCACTAACTTCGATTTTCAGAATGCCGCGGAACATCATTTGCGTAGCATACTCCGGTAATTTTACTGGATCCTTTTATACGGACCGTTCCTATGTTTTTAGGATGTGCAAACTATGTCAGAGCTTGGAAGACAAGCTGACCGAGGCTACAAATAAAATTAACAGCCTGACCCATAAAGCTGATGTGCTGGAGGAGTTCTCTGCGAGCAATGTTGGACATTCTGTGGATGATAGCCCCACTGCTCAGCCAACCGCTGTCCAGGCTGACCATCCTCCTTCCACTGTAGTTACTTCTCCCCCCACCGTACATGAGTTTCAGCCAATGCAGAATGGTGCCAGGTTTGTGAGAAAAAGGAGCATCATTCCAGTAACCACATACAGTAAATTTCAGATTCTCATAGAAGTAGAGGAAGAGCCCCAAGGTTGTTGGGGACTCCATCATCCGTGGTCAGTTGGTGAAATTTTGTGGCAGGGCACCCTCTAAATGAAAGCGTTTTTGCTTTGCATGTGCAGGAGTAGATGACATAACGGAGGCCGTGGAAGACATTTTTGAGAACGTGGAAAATGACAGCCTTGTTATTCATACAGGTACAAATGATGTCATGCAAACCCGATCAGAGGAGCTGATGGAGATGTACAGAAAGATGATCCGTCGCTACAAAGAGAAAACTAACCATATTTAAATTTCAGGCATACTCACAAGGATTAATACAGGGAATGCCTTCTTCAGCAGAGCGTTTAGTATAAATAACAGACAAGTCACTTTCCTTACAGGAAGGGGTTGAGTTCATCGACACGTGGAACCACTTTTACGAGCATCGAACACTATTTGCGAATGATGGACTGCACTTGAATGCTGTTGGTTCTGCCTGTCTCGGTCGATAGCTTAGTGATGCAGTTTTTTCTGGAGACAAAACAAGCATCACTGGTGGCAAACGTAGATGTCATACAGTCCGATAAATCAATATGTAATGGAAGCTCCGCACATTGGAAAAGATAACACATTAAAGCTATTCATGTTAATGCGCATAGTCTACGTAATAAATTTTCTGATTTAGAGGCCATTGTCTTTACCGAAGATTATGATGTAATTGGTATAACAGAATCGTGGCTAGATACTGAGCAGAGAAATTTTCTAGCAGAATTTAATTTACCAGGCTATCACATTCTCAGTAGCGAAAGGAATAATCGAACAGGGGGCGATGTGTTGTTATATATTAAATCAGGATTTCATCCAGTCGAAATTACCAAGCCATGTATTGAAAACATTGACACTATTTACATTCAGCTAAGAAATGAATCTTGTCATAAAATCACCCTTGGGGTAATTTATCGTCCACCCGGTCAGTCACTCAACATCGATAACGAAACCTACAATCAAGTTGCCGAAATATCTTGTTCACAAAGCACGGTAATATTTGAACGTGAGTTGTGGGTATTTGTGAATGCATATGGGCCTCGTAGTGAAAGGGATGAAGAAGAGGAGTCTTTCTGGAATGATGCTAATGAGTGTTTGCAGAGCTTTGGAGAGAATATGAATGTGGTAATGATGGGGAATCTGAATGCTAGAGTGGGAAATGTAGCAGTTGAATAGTGTAGTTGGTATGCATGGTGTGCCTGGAAGAAATGAAAATGGGGAACGAATGATAGGTGTGTGTGTTGAGCGAGAGATGGTGATTGGGAATACCTTGTTTGAGAAGAAAGATATGAGTATACATGGGTGGGACAAGAGGGAGGAAGGGTTGTTGACAGAGCATTGATGGACTATGTGGTTGTGTCCAGGAATGTAATAGGAAGATTGTTGGATGTGAGAGTTTTGAGAGGGGAGGGTGGAGGTATGGAGGTATGTCTGACCACTACATGGTGGAGGGAAAGTTGAGAGTAGGTAAGAGATGGGTGAGAGCTAGGAGGGTTAGGTGTGACAGGGAGGTTTTGAAAGTGAGTGAGTTGGATAAAAGAGAGAAAATGATAGAGTATCAGGAGAAACTGAGAAATCAGGAGAGTAGCAGTGTGGAGGAGGAAAGGCAGTTGTTTAAGAGTACTGTGGTGGGGCATGCAGAAGAGGTGTGTGGTGTGAGACGAGTTGGTGGTAGTGTAAAAAAAAGGAAGTGAATGGTGGTGCGAGGAAGTATGGCTGTGGCTGAAAAGAGATATGCATATGAGCATATGAAGTGTGGTTGCAGAGGAAGGATGAGGTGTCATATGAGAGGTATAAAGAAAAGAGGAATAGGGCGACAAGGGTTGTGCATGATGCTAAAGTGGCAGCAGATAAGAGGTGGGGTAGGCGGTTGACTGAGAATTTTCAAGAGAATAAGAAAATGTTTTGGAAGGAGGTGAAAAGGGTGCGAAAGGGAGAGTCTGGGAAGGAGGAGCGAGTAAAAGCAGAGGATGGAAGGATGTTAATTGAGATCGATGAAGTAAAGAAGAGATGGGCAGAGTATTTTGAAAGATTGTTAAATGTAGAGGAGGAAAGGGAGGCTGAGACTGTGGCAGATGTCGTCATTCTCTCGTGATACATCTTTTGTGAAATCTAATTCCAAGAGATTAGGTGTGCTAAGCCGATTCCGAACTTTCTTTACACCTGCACAGTTGTTGACCTTTTACACGGGTTTTATTCGCCCGTGTATGGAGTACAACTCTCATGTGTGGCGAGGCTCTCCACATGCAGCTCTTCTCAATAGGGTGGATTCAAAGGCTTTTCGTCTCATTAACTCTCCTCCTCTTACTGATTCCCTTCAACCTCTGTCTCTTCGCCACACTGTTGCATCTTTATCTCTCTTCTATCGCTACTTCAACAGTCACTGTTCCTCTGAACTGTCTGCTTGCATCCCTGTACCTCTACGACGGGCACGTAGTACCCGTCTAGCAACAAACTCTCATCCCTTTTCTGTCCAACTCTCTAATGCAAGAGTTAACCGTTACTCCCAGTCCTTCATTTATACAACTGGTCAACTCTGGAACTGTCTTCCTCTGTCTGTATTCCCTACTTCCAATGATCTCCAGTGTTTCAAACGCAGTGTGTCCAGGCATCTCAAGATGAATGGATCTTGAATTTGGCTCTCTTTTGTATTGTTTTTGCTTTTTCTTGGAAAGAACAGTATGCAGACCCATAGCCTTTGGTTCCTTCTTCCTTGCATTAAAAAAAAAAAAAGGAAAAGATGTGTGGGGGGAGTTGAATGAATCTTTGATTATGATGGAGGAAGTTCAAGAGGCGGTAAAGCAGATGAAAACGGAAAGCTGCAGGTATGGATGGGTGTGCTGTGGAATGCCTGAAAGGTGGTGGAGCGACTATTGTTGACTGGTTAGTAAGATTGTTGAATGTGTGCTTTGTGGAAGGTATGGTGCCAACTGACTGGGCAAGTGCTTGTGTGGTCCCATTGTATCAAGGTAAGGGTGATAAGTATGAATGTACTAGCTTTAGAGGTGTACGTCTGTTGAGCATTGTAGGTAAGGTGTATGGTACAGTGTTAAGAGAGTTACATGGGTACAGAGTGAGTGATTGGTGATGAGAAGTGACTTTTGGAGAGGGAGGGGATGTGTGGATCAGGTGTTTGCTGTGAGACAGGTGTGTGAAAAGTATTTAGCGAAAGGTAAGGATGTGTTTTGGGCATTCGTGGATTTAGAGAAAGCATATGATAGAACTGATAGGGAGGCTATGTAGAATGTTTTAAGATTGTATGGGCTTGATGGCAGGTTACTAAAAGGAGTGAAAATTTTTTATGTAAATATTAGAGCATGTGTAAGAGTGGGAAATACTGTGAGTGATTGGTTTCCCGTGAGAGTGGATCTGCGGCAGGGATGTGTGATGTCGCATTAGTTGTTTAATATTTATATGGATGGTGTTGTAAGGGAGGTGAATGCAAGAGTGTTAGATGGAGGACTGAGTCTGGTGAATGATGGTAGAGAGTGGAATCTGAAGCAGCTGCTGTTTGTGGATGATACTGCACTGGTGGCTGATTCAGAGGAGAGATTGAGACAGTTGGTAGAGGAGTTTGGAAGGGTGTGTGAAAGGAGGAAATTGAAAATAAATGAGAATAAGAGTAAAGTGATGAAGTGTATGAGGTTGGTAGATGGTAGGAGGATGAATGTAGTTCTGAAAGATGGGTTGCTTGAGGAGGTAGAGTGTTTTAAGTATTTAGAGTCACATGTTGCTGTGAATGGAAGAATAGATGCAGAAGTGAAGTTTAGAATGAATGAAGTAGGAAAGGTGCTGGGAGGAATGAAAAAAAGTGTTTAGATGTTGTTCGCTTAGAATGGATATAAAGAGAATGCTGTATGAGGGTATTGTGGTACCGACTGCGTTATTTGGGGCTGAAACATGGAATATGGGTGTATCACAGAGGAAAAGTTTGAATGTAATGGAGATGAGGTGTCTGAGGAGTATGTGTGGAGTGACGCGTATGGATCGAGTGAGAAATGATGAAGTGTGAAGGAGAACTGGAACTGTTCAGGAGATGGCTGATCGAGTTGAGCAGAGGGTGTTGCGATGGTTTGGGCATATGGAAAGAAAGGATAATGAGTGATTGGTGAAAAAGATAACTAGATCTTATGTGAGAGGTGTAAGGCTGAGAGGAAGACCACGAATAGGATGGATGGACAGCGTGAAGAGAGCGTTGGATGTGAGAGTGTTGTCTGTTGAGCAGGGAAGAGTGGCTGTGCATGATAGAAATGAATGGAGGGAAATTGTGAAAGAATAAATGATGACGCAGCCCTGAGGGGATATGCTCCCGCATTTTGTCTGATCAGCTGATCAGGTCAGGTGTGGGTAAGGGTCTGGATCCATTATGATGTGCCAGGGGTAAAGCAGCTTTGCTGTCGGGCCCTGCTGCAGATGTCACTGACTCCACTGGGTAGTTGACCCTCGTGTGGTGTGGTGCGGTGAGGATCTGTCCCTTCTCCCCTTTGGGGCTAAGATGCGAATGAATGTGTATGAATGGATGAGTAAATTGGTAGTGTGTTGACCTGTCTCGGCTACCTCCCTTTTCTTGGAGGAAGCAGCCTAGGTATATAGATAGATGGAAATTACCAGTTTCAAAATAGGGAGAAGCCCTATCTTCACACACAGGATTAGACCTGTATACAAACTTGCAGGAAAGTTCTTTATATCAATTTGTAAATTATCCGACATGTGGATTTAACATCCTAGATCTTGTCTTAGCCACATCAGAAAATGTAGTGAGTAACATTATTGTAGAAGAAGTTAGTACAAGTGATCATCGCATAGTTACATTTAACATTAACTTCAGTGAAGACAGTCTCAGGGCCAGTTGCGAGAAAGTGCCTGACTTTAAGAGAGCAAATTTTAAGAAATTAAAGGCAATTGTAGGTGCAGGTGACTGGCATCCCATTGTCGAAACTGTAGATATCAATGACGCGTGGATTTTTTTTACAGAAAGTCTCAACAGTGCTGTCATGTTATGCATTCCAATGCGCAACAGAAGGCCTGCCAAAAATTCTAAACCCAAATGGTGGAACTCCGACATTAAACATTGTCTGGAAACAAAAAAAACTTGCATTTAAAAATTATAATACCACAAAGAGTCAGAGTTATAAAAATGAGTATGATACCCTTCAACAGAAAGCCAAAAAATTAAATGGAGTAAGAAAAACCTTGAGGCACATATTGCAAGTATCAGTATATCAAATCCTAAAGAATTTTGAAGTTACATAAGAAGCAAAAAGGTAATAACTCCAACAATCGGTCACTTAATCACAGATAATGGAGAGCACACTGATGATGACACTATGATGGTGAAAATTCTTAATACGTTCTTCGTGTCAGTATTTACAACAGAAAATATACATACGATTCCTGCTGTTTCCCCCATTCCTATAGAAGAGGGCAACATAATCACTGACATCACAGTTAGCGATTGCAACGTACTGCTTGCAATAAACAAAATAAGAGAATAAAACACCAGGACCGGACAAAACATCTCCACGTGTATTGAAGGAACTACAGAATGAAATATCAAAGCCTCTGTCTGAACTTTTCAATTTATCACTTAAGAGCAGTAAGGTGCCACATGAATGGAAGCTTGCTAACGTAACCCCAATATTCAAAAAGGGCAACAGAGCCCAATCAGAAAACTACCGCCCAATTAGTTTAACATTGGTGGTTTGCAAATTACTTGAAACTATTATCAGAGACAAGTTTGTGAAACACTTAGAAACAAACAATCTCATCAAAGATTCGCAACATGGTTATCGCAATAATCGCTCTTGCCTTAAGAATCTCCTGGACTTTTTCAATGATATACTGAGTATGTATGACGAGACTAAATCTGTTGATGTGGTCTACCTAGATTTTCAAAAGGCTTTTGACAAAGTTCCACTCAAAAGACTCCTTCAGAAGCTAAAGGCTCTTGGTTTCAGTGGCAATGTTCTCTGTTGGGTAGATTGGCTCTCTGGACGAAAGCAAAGAGTTGTAATTAATGGATAAGAGTCAGACTGGATAAACGTTACAAGAGGAGTGCCACAGGGTTTCGTGTTAGGGCCTATTATTTTCTTAATATATGTAAATGATATTGACGAAGGATTGTATTGTAATATTTCAAAATTTGGAAGATACTAAAATAGGTAACTCACGAATTTTCTACATTGTAATATCCCGTTAGTTAAATCGTGACATCCAGTGATTTTGTGAGGAGCAAATTAATCTGTACGATAATTTTATGTTATCGGGCTTTGCTCCGGGCCCATTGGCGCATGCGCGCGAGCTCCCACCCGCGCCGCGTCGAGATTCAAATCAGTCTGTTCTTAGTCACGGAACGAGTTGGGTCGTACGCCTCTAGAGGCTTGAGTGAATTCTTTTGTCGGGAAGCCGACATGCATCCCCTTGGGCAGATGTAAGACTCACAGCTGTTACAGGTGTGCAGGTGACACCGCCTGCCGGACGTGAGTTTAGGATGAAACGCGGACAGGGGGGAAAGAGTAGAGATTCGATGGATTCTGTGTACAGCTGTGGGCAATGTAGGGAGGTGGAATAAGGAAGGGAGGTTGAGAGGAAGAAATAAATGGAGGAAGGAGGAGGGAGAGATAGAGAGAAGGAGTAATGATGGTGTTGGTCAAGTTGTTTACACAGGAAAAGTGTTGGCTAGGGAGTTCAGACCGTGAGAGCGCGAGCTGACTACGGGATATTGCGGTGTGGGAACCGAGCTGACGCAGCGAGTCTGATAGGGCCTCTACGGTGGATGAAGCGGCTGAGATGTGGGTGACGGCGTTGGGTGAGTGGGTGAAGTCATCACCCACCACACACCACATGACCCGCTGGCGAACATCGGCAACTTTCTGAGGCCACATAGGGCTAGAGAGTTCAGTTCAGACTAGCGCCTGGAGGAGAGTCCTAGTGAACGGAGGCAGCCGACGTAGCTTGGTGCAGAGACGTCGCTGTATAGCCAACGTAAAGTTCCAGGGAGTCAGCAATGCGAGCACTACTGGTAGTAAGTGAAAGTACATGCTTTGTGACCGCGGGTACAACCGACTAGCAGTGCTATTTTATTTGTCTGTCATCTGGGAACTAGTAAGGACTCCTAGTTAGAAACGGAAGGAGTTAAGAACTAGTAAGGACTCCTAGTTAGAAACGGAAGGAGTTAAGATTTTAAATGTTTAAGTGTGTTTTTCTTATACTGATGTAACAGTGATTTCATATATATGAGTGAGTTAAAGAGTGCTATATATATAACAGCACTAGTGATTTTTACAAGACTGGCTTTGCTTTATTAAAATAGTGTTAGTATTCAAGTGACTTAAGAGTAGACGTGTATGTGCGGTTTTTTGGCACATTTGCACGTGAAGTGAAATGAGGTGGGAATTACCTCAGAGTTATTTGTAGATTTTTGTAAATACTATTTTGTAATTAAAGCCTAGAAAAGCCATATTACTTTTTCACTTCTTCCAGTTCCCAGTTCTAAGTACATGTGTGTAGTGGCATGTTAGTGAAGTCCCCCATGTCGCGCATTACCAGTGTCGAGGCGGATTTTGACCACGTTACCATTCATTATTAAATACGGGAGAATATATTCCCGAGAAATACCGTAACGACACCTGGGTAGCGGTGCGACATTTTGGTAGCAGCGGTTTGGGATGACCGTGCCACAGTGCTGCGACATTTTAGTAGCAGCAGTTTGGGATCACTCACAGAGCTGCGACATTTTGGTAGCAGTGGTTTGGGGTTATTCCCAACTTTGAGTAATTAAAGGAAATAACTTAAGGGAACTGGAAGGAAGAAATAGTGAATAGTGAATATTCTTCTTCTTTTTAATTTGTTCTGTAAATGAGTGATTTTGATTGGGAGGACGATCTAAACCCAGTTGAGGAATTACTTGATTCAGACGATTCTGACTCTGTTCATGTAGGTTCTGACTCTGTTTCTGACGACTCTGACACAGAAGACTCTGACGAAATGACTTCAACACCTGTTAACCCTCACCCTTCGAGTACTACTGGAGCAGAAATAGCTCAGTTATCCCAGCAGCTATCTCAGGCGATCTCAGATAATAGTAAGAATCCCATACAACAATTGGGGGCCATGAAATATTTTTGTAGTTCAAAGTTTCGCTCCTCACCGGAATATTCAGGAAAGAGACTGGAGCCAGATGTTATGATCTGGTTAGGTGATATAGAGATGAGGACAAGTGATGCCTCGAAGTGGACTACAAAAGGGAGAATGGAGGTAGCTAGGACGTTTTCACTTGATCCTGCACAAGAGATTATGGAGATTTTAATCCGGGACTCTAATGATGAGTGGGATAGTTTTAAAGATCGCGTGAAGGACCAATATTACACTGAAGAAAGTCTAGAAACGTTGCACCGGGAGTTACTTACGGCGAAGCGGAACCCCGGGGAAATCCCACTTCACTATTTTTACAGGTTACAGAGCCTGGGAGATAGGATTGTGACGTTGAATCGTACTTTCCGGGAATCAGTGAATCTCATCATTGTGAATAATTTTCTGGACATGTTCCCAAAGCAGTATGTTGCACATGTTCCACAGGGCAGGTACAGTAACCCAGTAGAGGTAGCGAAGGAAGGAGTCAAGTGGGCAGAGAAGACGAATTCGCCTCTGTCAGAAGAAAATGTATTAAAGGAAAGGAGACAGGGAACGATAGCTAGTGTGAACCCGAGTGCAGGCAGTGTTAGTGCATCGCCGAGGCCAAAGGTTCAGCCGAACACTGGAGCGAGAAATCGTACGAATGTGAATGCGGCATGGACGTTCAGCAGAGGGATGCTCAGCAGAGTTCACGTGGTGCCACTTGTCGTGATAATGATGGATGCCGTCGGTGTGGAAAGTCAGGGCACTTCGCCAAACGGTGTCGTGCAGACAGGCCCCTCCAACGGGGGAAATACGATCATTTGTCACAAGAGCAGAGGAGGAGGATTAAATGTTTTCGTTGTTTCATGACGGGCCATCGTGCTGAGCACTGTGCGGTCCGTGTGGAAAATCCTGGACAGTCGGTAGCTAGATGCAGGGAATGTCAGAGTACTACGCATAGTACAGACCAGTGTAATGGGAAAAGGACTAAGTCACCCGAGGAAGAAAAAAAAAAGCCGGACGAATCGGGTTGGGGAACTTAGTCGTTGTCACAACGACTGATGAAGTAGCGAAGCTGGCGGTGGTTACAGGCGTGTGTGGAAGTTTACATTGTGAGATACTCCTGGATACAGGAGCTTGTAAATCTTTGATCAGCCAACAGACCTATGAAACTGCGTCAGGGCCTGATACTGATCTCCGACCTTATCGAGGCGGTGGGTTGGTGTCCGCTAGCAGTGATGCAATGGACATATTGGGATTGGTGAATTTCCAGGTAGAATTAGGTGGCAGGAAATATGATCAGGAATTTGTGGTAGTGAGGGACTTACCCTCAGCCGTTTCCATAATTTTGGGAGTTGATTTCATATTCGCACACAGCCTAAGTATCACCGCCAACCCGCTATGTATAAAAGTCGGGGAGGAGGAACTTGATTTGGTGACCGAGGGAGGGAGTGTTTCTCGTGTAGAGTTCAATTCTTCCTTTGTGATAACTGAGATAGTTCTTTCATCCGAGGAAAGTGAGGAAGTGGATTTTGTGACAAGTCAGTGTGTCACGAATGGAACAGACATTCTGGAACCTTATACATATGGAGCAATAACGTTAAAGACAGCGTTAAGTGAGTGGGAGGTAGGAATGTTTAC
>JAGKTI010024909.1:0-14177 GCA_018397915.1 Birgus latro | reverse complement strand
ATTGTTCTGGTTCACTTTTTCATTTGCAGGTAGAATTACCAACCTACCAACACCATAATATGTAAAGCAGCCCCAAGCCATGAGTGAGGCTGGGTATTTAACAAACTTGGAAGTGTACTTAGGATCCAGGGGGTCACTGCCTGGTTTGCGGTACACTCATGATGAAGGGGTACCAGTGACAGTAAATGTTGACTCTTCACTCCAAAGCACAGTTTTCCATTGCTCCTCACTCCAGGCAAGATATTTCTTATAAAAATTTACTCTCTTTTTCTTCTGAAGTGCAGTTAGCAGTGGTTTTTTACCAGCACAAAAACTCCTGTAGCCCTGATCGTCATGCAACAGCAGCTGCACACTTCTCACAGACACATCTGCCAGCAACTGTGGGTTCTTTTCTTTTAAATCCCGTGCTGTTAGCCTTGGATCCTTGCTAACTTGCCTTGAGATCAGCTGACAGGTCCTGAAGGTTGTCTTACGAGGTCTCCCAGGCTTGGGAAGTGGAGTGGGAGGAATGGCCTCCCCACTGTCCTTGAATTGCTTCACCAGTCTCTGCACTGTCCTCAGTGTAACACCATCTGATTTGCAATAAATGGGAGTTTGTGGCCATCTTTGTATAAAGTAATCACTTCCACACGTTTGTCCTTGCTTGTGGTTACTTTAGGCATGATGAGAATGTGGTAGGTAACCAAATAACTGTGTTATTTGAGTCAAAACATGCCCTCGTGGTGCATCACACACAGAGACAATCCTCCTCCTGTGGCTGCCCAAACATTACTGAGCCTGCTCCTGTGGTGCCAAACCTATCAAGCAAGGTTGCCAGCTCCCATTGAAAAAGCGTCAGCTTGTTTCGCATCACAGGGGAGGGTAGTTTTGACCCTACTTCACTTAACGCGAAATAGAATGACGTCGGCAAAAAAAAACGTCAATACTTTCCACGCCTACTGTATATATATATATATATACTGTATAAAGGGTGATTCACGAGTTTCTCCGGAAACTCTGGGAAATGCAAGCTTATGCAATTCTAAGCATAAAATACTCTATAACTATAGGTATTTAAAGTAGTGGTTTACAAGTGGTGAAAGTTTCAAATCTGATTTGTGAATGGGATGCAGCCAGGATGGTGGCGGTCTTGCTGTGTTGCCAGGTTAGTCAATTTTCTTTTAAATTTTGCACGTTTTTCTCGTTCTGAATGAAACTATTCTTTCATTAGTCGTCAGGTAAGTAATAGTTCTACATAGAAAAGTATGTCACTTTAAAGTAACAAATAAATCTACTACTGATGGAGTAAACATGGCAAAGATGCAATACCAGTGATACTCAGAGATCAGACCGACAGTTTCCCGCCAAGTGCCGGCGAGTGTGGTAGGTTTATTTATTACAGGGACGGTTTCACCCACATTTTGCTTCAATGCCATTCACTTTTACAAACGTGGAGTATGCAGATATGATTTTTATCTATGGGTTCTGCATAATGCTGAAGCATCAGCAAGAGAATACAGACAGAAATATCCAAACAGGAGCCCAGATGCAAAAGTGTTTTACCACATCTACATGGAGAGGCAAGTTCAAGTACGACGCATAGTAGGAATGGTACATCGCAGCCCTAGCATCAGCACAAGAAGAATTTCATCCCGTCTTTGTGTTCCACAGGCGAAGGTATGGAGGACATTAAAGCGGGAAGGTCTGTACCCATATCACATACAACAAGGTTAGCATCTACAACCCGGGGATTCTGCTCAACGACTTTATTGCTGTACTTGGCTAGCAGATCATCCTCAGCTGTGCAAGTACATTTTATACACTGATGAAGCCATATTTACCCACAGTGGATCACATAACACTCGTAATGCACATTAGTGGTCAAAAGAAAATCCCAAGGAGACACCTGAACGGAACTTTCAACACTGATTTTCAGTTAATGTGTGTTGCGGTTTAATTGACAACCAGCTGATTGGACCTCATATCTTTGAAGGGAGGCTTACAGGAGATGTCTATGTTAATTTTCTCAGAGATGAACTTCCCTTGTTACTTAAAGATGTGCCTCTGAAGACACGGCGATGTATCATTTTTCAACATGATGGGGCGCCTCACATTGACATCTGTCAGATTTGAAAATTTCACCACTTGTAAACCATTACATTAAATACCTATACTTATAGATTATTTTATGCTTAGAATTGCAGAAACTTGCATTTCCCAGAGTTTCCAGAGAAACTCGTGAATCACCCTGTATATGTATATACAGTAATCCCTCTACTATTCGGACGCCCATTATTTGGATCCCTCACTATTCGAACCTCGTGGGTTCTCCGCTCCCGAAAATGTCCAAAAATTCAAAAAAATCCGGAAAAAAACAGATTTTTTGGGGCCGCATCAGCTTGAATTTCCCGTGCGCGCCAATAGGCTGTGTTTTCGCACATAGCGCCTGTCTGTCCGTCCCACTTCCCGTTCCCCTCCTGGCTCGTAAACACTCTCCGACAATGGCGGCCGAAGTGATTGCTTTTGTGGTGATACCCTACCTCCTGCAGGGCTTGATGCTGCTGTTCAACTTCATCATGTGTGTGATGATGGCCCCGCCACATGAGAAGAGGAAGAAAGTGGTTCTGACTCTGGAGAAGAAGAGGGAGATATTGGAGAAAGTGGACGCTGGGTGGCCGACATCACGGATTCGTCGTGAATTCAACCTCCCTCGCTCCACCTTGTTTGATATTAAGAAGTCCCGAGACAAACTACAGCAGTACACGGCTGATTTCGCTTCGAAGACCAAATGAAACTTGGAGAGGAAGGTGATGTTTAGTCCTATGTATGCAGACATCGACCGGTCCACGCTGATTTGGTATCGACAACAACGTGCTGCTGGTGTGTTGGTACGTGGAACGGAGCTGAAAGCTGCTGCTTAGAAGTTCACAAGGCTACATGACACCCCAGACTTCAAGGCATCTGGAGGTTGGCTCTTCGCGTTCAAGTTACGACATGGACTTACCAACCGTAAGGCCCATAGCGAAGCTCTGGACGCTAATGACGAAGGAATAGAACAGTTTTGGCAGAAGGTGAATGGCTTGATTGATAGGGAGGGCCTCACTCTCGGTCAAGTCTACAGTGCTGATGAAACTGGCCTATTTTACCGTTCAATACCCACAAACACTCTTGCAGAGGAGATGGAGAAGCGTATGCCTGGCCCCAAGCTCTCCAAGCAACGGGTGTCTGCTATGTGCTGTACAAATGCTAACAGCATGCACTGGCTCAAGCCCATTATTGTAGACCGTGCAAAGCAGCCTAGGTGCCTTCGTGGGTTAATGGATGCCCTTCCTGTCGTGTGGTATCATTCTCTGAAGGCTTGGTTCACAACCAAGATCTTCAGAAATTGGTTCCACCAACACTTTGTAAAGGAGGTCATTTGTTATCAGACGGAGGTACAGAAAATCCCACGAGACCAGGTAAAGGCCCTCCTGATTCTAGACAATGCACCTGCGCATCCGTCTGAGAAGGACTTGGTTGCTGAGAATGGTCGCATAAGGTGTCTGTTTTTGCCACCTAATACAACTGCTCTCATCCAACCAATGGACCAGGGAGTGGTTGTGCCAACGAAGAGGCTATCCCGACGGAAGTTTTTGGACGAGGTGATGGTTGTGTACGAGGATGAGGACGATCGCAGGGAAGGACGAGACATGCGAGGACAAAAAACTCTCGAAAACCTTCGCTGATACAACGTCAAGTTTGCCATCTACAACTGGGCCAGTGCATGGAAGGAAGTCTCTGTCAAGACTTTAGAAAATGGTTGATCTCGGCTGCTTCATGGAAGTGACGTTGTTCATGATTTTCTAGGTTTTGACGTGGATGACTTCCATGCAAGGCTTTGTGCGAGTGGAGGCAATGTGGATGTTGACGAAGTGCGTGAGTGGTTGGATGACGACGAGGGTGATCCTGGGTATCAGATCATGTCTGATACCGAGATCGCATCTACTGTTGCTGGTCCGAGTACCCAGCAGGAGGATTCTGACGAGGACAGCGATGATGATGCGGACTCCTCACGGCTTGCCACTACCCTATCCATCCCCATGGCTGAGCACACTCCGGGAATATGTGGAGTTCGTCCTTGACTACCTAGAACACCCGGACTGTGACAGGGAGATGGGGCCCTTGGGATTTGTGGGTGAAGTGCGAGCTTTCAGGCAGCGCATCATTAATCGTCAGAATCGTTGTTGCTTGCGTCAATCCACCATTGACAGTTTTTTCAGGCCAGTCAACCCTGCAGTCGTCAACCCTTGCTCCACACCATCATCTCACCAAGACAGGCTTTCTAGCTCCGAGCCACAGCCCAGCACATCAGGTACGGCGGAGTCACCACTGGATGTTAGTTTGCGTCTATCTTCGGAGTTCTCTGCAGTGGATAGCGTATCACCACCTCCCACCAAGAGGCCCCTACGCCGCCTCCGTCAGCTCATCTCGGACTCTGACAGCGACTAAATTCTCCAGGACTCGTCACTAGACCACACGGGAATTTACCGTTATATACAGTGCAGTGAAGTGATGTGGTCCCAGTTATGCAAAAAAAACGTTGTGGAAAGTGCTGGTGAGAAGTGCTGGTGACTGTCAGTTGCAAAGGTGTGTCAGGTGCAAGGTCGTCCTGTCAAAGTCTGAGATGATAGAGCGGGTTATACATCATTACGGCGGCTTCTTTTTCGTAAGTACCCTAACTTCATCAAAATTCCTTGTTTTGTTCTTTCCATATCATTAATCTCATGCATAAACTGTGTGAAAGATGATTTCCATAATGATTTTCATGTCAAACCTGTTTTCAGCATGCTGTAAATATGTTAAAAAATTTCCCTAAATGTTAATAATAATTTCTTTTTCAGCATGCTGTAAATATGTTAAAAAATTTCCCTAAATGTTAATAATAATTTCCTGCTTTCAATTTAATTTTTAGTGGTAGGTGGTGGCGAGCATCATCCACTCACTTGATGTAGTGCTGCCTACTTCTTCCTTAGCCTTTATCATTCTTTTTCTGTGCCTGCCCTCCTTTCTTCCTATTTCTCCTATATTTCCTGTCACTTCTTACTGCTTTTCTTTCCTTTACAGGTGGCATTACATTGAGTGACAAGCCAAATGGTTTCCTGTAAGCCAAGAAACCATTTACAATGCTGGGTGGTAACCATATAACCAAACCATACGTGCTCCCTACGTGTCAACAAGTGGGTTGGTGGAGGGTTAGTGCCCCTCCCCGTAAAAAAAATAATAATAATAACTCAAAGTCAAATGGCCACCCCTTACGGGATTATGGTGTCTGGCAATAGATAGATAGAATTTAATTTTTTCATGCATGGTTTTTAAGTGCACCAGCTATGAAAAAGGTGAATGCCTTTGATTTGTGTGCAAGATGATTACCATAACGATTTTCATGTCTAACCTGTTTTCAGCATGCTGTAAATGTTGTTAAAAAATTTCCCTAAAGGTTAATCATAATTTCCTGCTTTCAATTTAATTTTTTCATGCATGGTTTTTAAGTGCAGCAGCTATGAAAAAGGTGAATGCCAGTGAATTTCATGTCTGGTCATAACCTAACCTAACCTAACTTAACCTAACCTAACCATTTTGTTAATCATAATTTCCTGCATTTAATTTAATTTTTTCATGCATGGTTACCACTAGTATTGAAGAGCACCAGCTGTGAAAAAGGTGAATGCCAATGATTTTCATGTCCTGTACCTAAACAAAGCTGCCAACTCAGTGAACAGCTGAGCCTAACATACCTCAAATTCATTCTTCTTGGGTAAAATTTAAATTAATTCATGCTTTGTGTTAATTATTTTAGTGCACTATCTGTGAAAATGGTGAATGCCAGTGAATTTCATGTCCGGTCATAGCGTAACCTAACCTAACCTAACCTAACCATTTTTCTGGTAACAATTTACATCATTTACTGTATTTGATGCTTTGTATCCAATAATTTAGTGCATAAAATGTGAGAAAAGATGATTTCCATATCCGATACTTATTATATGCTGGCAAGTTCTGACCACCTATGGCCTACTCACCTCTAAATCATCATTTTTTGGTTAAAATTCAATTAATTCATGCCTTGTGTGCATTATTTATGTGAAAAGGGACCTAAATAAGTGCTATACATGTCCGGTAGGGAGGTAGGAAGGTAGTTTTTTTATTTAGGTTAGGTTAGGGTAGGGTCATGGATGACCAGTGCTGGAGCTTCAGGCCCAATATTCGGACAAGACCAATGTCCGGACGTGCCTTTGGCTCTATTACGTCGGATAGTGGGGGGATTACTGTATATATATATATACTTAATGTACAGAGGTCGCCTGATTATCCGGGCTGTGTGGTGTGAGGCGATGACTGAATAGTCCGAAATCACGATTAATCCAGCAGAAACAAAAATCAAGTACTGTTAGACTGATTTAATTACCGGTAAATGTACACTTAACTTAGCAGAGAGACCTTACCAAATCTTTGTATATGCATCCTGCTTGTTTCTGTATTTTTCTAGTTTCAGTTTGGTAAGTTTCTTTATCTTTGCTGAAAAATTTCCTCTCTGATATTATCGTCACGTTCCTGAAGCAGTACAGTCGTGTTCGTGAGTCCTGATACACATGTAGTTGTATTGTCTGCTGTTGTGTCCACCGTTGGCAGGATATTGAACTATTTCACTTGCTAACCGACCAAATTATGTTCAGTGTATCAGGCAGTAAGCACAAAAGTTCCATATTCCAAAAGCAGCGAGCACTGCAATAGACAACAAAAACGCCTGTGTATCGGGACTCATGAACGCGACTGTACCCACGATTGTTTCCAGAGCAATGGAAGAAACTCAGCATATTTAAGTGTGGATGTCGTTTCTAAACTAACTGGAGATTAAGTTAGGTTATATTATTAGGTGCAGTTAAGCTAAGTTAGTCCAAGTTTGGTTAAACAATGAAATCAGAACAGTACCTTCCGCCATTACGTTAACTAACAAGAGTTGCACACCAGCAGAACAGCTAAAAACAGTGGGGAAATAGATGTAACAAGAAATGTTTATTTGCTAACCCAGAAACAATCAGAAAAACATAACAGAATATCAGGATGAACTGATTTGGTAAGGTGCTTTTACTGCTTTCAGTAAAGCGTATGTTTAGCCCCGTCAGTGGCAGTAAGTTCAGAAATTTGCGTGCTCCCGTGGCAGGCCTTGGAACCATTTTTTCTAAGTTCTAAAATCAGTTTCTTTTTCTTACAGATGTGGTAAGACTCATCTGGTACACTTTTTTTTTTTTTTTTTTTTTTTAACCCTAAACCCATCTTCTGATTTGCTATGAATCGTGAAAGAATAAAATTAGGGCGCATGTTACATTAGCATTAAAACATATTGACGAAAACATCTGGGATGAAATGACCGCCTGGCGGTTTGGGATGCTACAGCAGGTTTGTATAACAATACCAGTGACCTTCGTACCCTTCCCATAATTGTTCGCTGATTTTATAGCTCCTAACTCAACGTCACTGACACCGGTGCAGTAATGCATTGTTCAAGGATAGCAGCTATGAAGGGGTTAATGGAAATACATAATTATTTGTATCAATACTGTCTCAGACATACACATAACAATGAATGAAGATTGAGCAGTAAATGTACACTCAGCTGCAAAGAGCAGAAATAACTGTATCCTCTGTCGGTCTGAAATGTGTTGGGAACCGCGACATTGAACAAAAAATGTGGGATGCTAAATTAGAAGAAGACGTGAGACAAAAGTTTTTTTTTTTTCTTCTGACTAGTAAACATTTTTGCTCCATTTCGTCCTCTAAAGTTGTGAAACCTTTAAATTTTCGTGTAAGCATACAGCCTAATGACCTTGCCAAGTCAATTTATATTCCTCTAGTTTGTTTTCTGCATTTTTCTGCCTATATTGAGGGTGGTAAATTACCTTTCTCTCGCAGAAATATTTCCTCTCTTATTATCATAATGTTCCTTAAGCCTTACCTACTGTTGTTTTCGGCATAATGGAAGAACTTACTCAAAATTAAGGGGCATATTACATTAGCATATAAACATATTGGCGAAGACATCTGAGAAGAAGTGACCGCCTTGCTGCTTGCGACAGTAGAGTAGGGTCGTGGAAACACATCAGTGACCTTCGATCACTTCCCATAATTGCTCGCAGTTTTTTTTATAGCTTTTAACTCGCCGTCACTGACACCGGTACAGTAAAGCATCGTTCAAGGCTGACAACTATGAAAGGGTTAATGGAATACATTATTGTTTGCATCAATACTCTCTCTTTCACACACACTTAAGAACGAACAAAAGAATGACCATAATGTACACTTAACAGAAAGAGACAGAAATAACTATATGGTCTGCCAGTCTGAAATGGGAAGCGCAATATCTAACGAAGAATGTGAAACTGAATGCTAACTTAAGAGAACACGTGAGATGGTAGAGTAATTTTTTTCTGATTAGCAAACATTTCTGTTCCATTTCGTCCCCTAAAATTGTGAAACCCATAAATTTTCGTCTAAGCATACAGCCTAAAGGCTTTTCCAGTTCAATTCATATTTCATAATAATTACCTTTTTTGCTGAAAGATTTCCTCCTTTATCATCATCACGTTCTTTAGGCCGTATCTACGACTGTTTCCGGCATAATGGAAAAAACTTATTCAACATAATAAGAAGTGGATTTCAATTAGAAGTGGATTTAGTTTCCCAGTTCTCCAACTGGAGCCCAGGTTAGGATAGGTTAAATTATTAGGTAGTTAAGCAAGGTTAGGCTAGGTTAGGTTATCAGTCGCCTAACAAAACTCCACCTTGCCATCCATGTGATCGAGTTTTGAGCAGGAGCTGTGGGTGGGGGGACAGACTCAGGCTGGTTCACCCATGCCTCGCTTGCTAGCACCCGGATGCTTTGTGTTTAAACTGAAGCTATTGTACCAATAATTCTATGTATTACTGTACCACTGAACCATTCAGTCACGGCCTGGATATACCGAAGGCTGGATTATCCGAGCCTGGATAATCGAGCTTTCACTGTGTATAGTAATCCCCCCACTATCCGATGTAATAGAGCCAAAGGCATGTCCGAACATTGGTCTTGTCCGAAATACTTTCACTGTGTATAGTAATCCCCCCACTATCCGATGTAATAGAGCCAAAGGCATGTCCGAACATTGGTCTTGTCCGAATATTGGGCTTGAAGCTCCAGCACCGGTCATTCATGACCCTAACCTTACCTAACCTAAATCAGAAAACTGCCTTCCTACCTTCCTACCGGACATGTATAGCACTTATTTAGGTCCCTTTCCACATAAATAATGCACACAAAGCATGAATTAATTGAATTTTAACCAAAAAATGATGATTTAGAGGTGAGTTAGGCATAGGTGCTCAGAACTTGCCACCATAGTATAAGTAAGTATCAGACATGGAAATCATCTTTTCTCACATTTTATGCACTAAATTATTGGATACAAAGCATCAAATACAGTAAATGATGTAAATTGTTACCAGAAAAATGGTTAGGTTAGGTTAGGGTTATGACCGGACATGAAATTCACTGGCATTCACCTTTTTCACATCTAGTGGACTAAAATAATTAACACAAAGCATGAATTAATTTTAATTTTACCCAAAAAGAATGAATTTGAGGTAAGTTAGGCTCAGCTGTTCACAGAGTTGGCAGCTTTGTTTAGGTACAGGACATGAAAATCTTTGGCATTCACCTTTTTCACAGCTGGTGCACTTCAATACTAGTGGTAACCATGCATGAAAAAATTAAATTAAAAGCAGGAAATTATGATTAACAAAATGGTTAGGTTAGGTTAGGTTAGGTTAGGTTTCATTATGACCGGACATGAAATTCACTGGCATTCACCTTTTTCATAGCTAGTGCACTAAAATAATTAACACAAAGCATGAATTAATTTAAATTTTACCCAAAAAGAATGAATTTGAGGGAAGTTAGGCTCAGCTGTTCACTGAGTTGGCAGCTTTGTTTAGGTATTGGACATGAAAATCATTGGCATTCACCTTTTTCACAGCTGGTGCACTTCAGTACTAGTGGTAACCATGCATGAAAAAATGTAATTAAAACCAGGAAATTATGATTAACAAAATGGTTAGGTTAGGTTAGGTCAGGTTATGACCGGACATGAAATTCATTGGCATTCACCTTTTTCATAGCTGGTGCACTTAAAAACCATTCATGAAAAAATTAAATTGAAAGCAGGAAATTATGATTAACATTTAGGGAAAATTTTTAACACATTTACAGCATGCTGAAAACATGTTAGACATGAAAATCTTTATGGTAATCATCTTGCACATAAATCAAAGGCATTCACCTTTTTCATAGCTGGTGCACTTAAAAACCATGCATGAAAAAATTAAATTGAATGCAGGAAATTATGATTAACATGTAGGGAAATTTTTTAACACATTTACAGCATGCTGAAAACAGGTTAGACATGAAAATCATTACAGAAATCATCTTGCACACAGTTTATGCATGAGATTAATGATATGGAAAGAACAAAACAAGGAATTTTGGTGAAGTTAGGGTACTTACAAAAAAGAAGCTACCATCCAGATGTATAACCCTCCCTATCATCTCAGACTCTGACAGGAAGATCTTGCACCTGACACACCTTTGCAATTGACAATCACCAGCACTTCTTACCAGCAGTTTCCACAATGTTTTGTTTTTGCATAACTGGGATCACAACACTTCACTGCACTGTACATGACAGTAAATTCCCGTGTGGTCTAGTGATGAGTCCTGGAGAATTTAGTCGCTGTCAGAGTCCGAGATGAGCTGACGAAGGCGGCGTAGGGGCCTCTTGGTGGGACGTGGTGATACGGTATCCACTGCAGAGAACTCCGAAGATAGACGCAAACTAACATCCAGTGGTGACTCCGCCGTACCTGATGTGCTGGGCTGTGGCTCGGAGCTAGAAGGCCTGTCTTGGTGAGATGGGGGTGTGGAGCGAGGGTTGATGACGAGAGGGTTGACTGGCCTGAAAAAACTGTCAATGGTGGATTGACGCAAGCAACAACGATTCTGACGATTAATGATGCTCTGCCTGAAAGCTCGCACTTCACCCACAAATCCTAAGGACCCCATCTCCCTGTTGCTGTCCAGGTGTTTTAGGTAGTCAAGGACGAACTCCACATATTCTCGGCTTGTGCTCAGCCTGGGGATGGTTGGGGTAGTTGCAAGCCGTGAGGAGTCTGCATCATCGTCACTGTCCTCGTCGGAATCTTCCTGCTGGGTACTCGGACCGGCAAAAGTAGATACGATCTTGGTATCAGACATGATCTGATACCCAGGATCGCCCTCGTCCTCATCCAACCACTCACTCACTTCATTAACATCCACATTCTCTCCACCCGCATGATGCCTTGCATGGAAGTCATCCACATCAAAACCTAGAAAATCGTGCACAACGTCACTTCCATGAAGCAGCCGAGACCAACCATTTTCTAAAGTCTTGACAGAGACTGCCTCCCATGCACTGGCCCAGTTGTACTTGGCAGACTTGAAGTTGTATCAGCGAAGGTTTTCGAGAGTTTTTTGTCCTCGTATGTCTCGTCCTTCCCTGCGATCGTCCTCATCCTCGTACACAACCATCACCTCGTCCAAAAACTTCTGTCAGTATAGCCTCTTCGTTAGCACAACCACTCCCTGGTCCATTGGTTGGATGAGAGCAGTTGTATTAGGTGGCAAAAACAGACACCTTATGTGACCATTCTCAGCAACCAAGTCCAGACGGATGCGCAGGTGCATTGTCTAGAATCAGGAGGGCCTTTACCTGGTCTCGTGGGATTTTCTGTACCTCCGTCTGATAACAAATGACCTCCTTTACAAAGTGTTGGTGGAACCAATTTCTGAAGATCTTGGTTGTGAACCAAGCCTTCAGAGAATGATATCACACGACAGGAAGGGCATCCATTAACCCACGAAGGCACCTAAGCTGCTTTTCACTGCCTACAATAACGGGCTTGAGCCGGTGCATGCCGTTAGCATTTACACAGCACAAAGCAGACACCCGTTGCTTGGGGAGCTTGGTGCCAGGCATACGCTTCTCCGTCTCGTCTGCAAGAGTGTTTGTGGGTATTGAACGGTAAAATAGGCCAGTTTCATCAGCATTGTAGACTTGACCGAGAGTGAGGCCCTCCCTATCAATCAAGCCATTCACTTTCTGCTGAAACTGTTCTATTCCTTCGTCGTTAGCGTCCAGAGCTTTGCCATGGGTCCTTACGGTTGGTAAGTCCGTGTTGTAACTCGAATGCGATGAGCCAACCTTCAGATGCCTTGAAGTCTGGGATGTCGTGTAGCCTTGCGAACTTCTCAGCAGCAGCTTTCAGCTCCGTTCCATGTACCAACACACCAGCAGCACGTTGTTGTCGATACCAAATCAGCGTGGACCGGTCGATGTCTGCATACATAGGACTAAACATCACCTTCCTCTCCACGTTTCGTTTGGTCTTCGAAATGACATCAGCCGTGTACTGCTGTAGTTTGTCTCGGGACTTCTTAATATCAAACAAGGTGGAGCGAGGGAGGTTGAATTCACGACGAATCCGTGATGTCGGCCACCCGGCGTCCACCTCCTCCAATATCTCCCTCTTCTTCTCCAGAGTCAGAACCACTTTCTTCCTCTTCTCAGGTGGCGGGGCCACATATCGACCCGGCAAAATCTTCCTCAGGATTACCCACTAGTGTTTAATAATGAACAGTTATGTCCTGCATCATCCTTGAACATGCTTGGGATTTCATTTTCTCAGGATTTGTCTTGGAAAGAACATATTACATCTCTTGTGAAATCTGCTTCCAAGAGATTAGGTGTGCTAAGCCGATTCCGTACTTTCTTTACCCCTGCACAGTTGTTGACCTTTTAAGTGGGTTTTATTCGCCCGTGTATGGAGTACAACTCTCATGTGTGGGGAGGCTCCCCACATGCAGCTCTTCTCAATAGGGTGGAGTCAAAGGCTTTTCGTCTCATTAACTCTCCTTCTCTTACTGATTCCCTTCAACCATTGTCTCTTCGCCGCAATGTTGCATCTTTATCTCTCTTCTATCGCTGCTTCAATGGTCACTGTTCCTCTGAACTGTCTGCTTGCATCCCTCCACCTCTACGACGGGCACGTAGTACCCGTCTAGCAACAAACTCTCATCCCTTTTCTGTCCAACTCTCTAATGCAAGAGTTAACCGTTACTCCCAGTCTTTCATTTATGCAACTGGTCAACACTGGAACTGTCTTCCTCTGTCTGTATTTCCTACTTCCTATGATCTCCAGTCTTTCAAACGCAGTGTGTCCAGGCATCTCGAATTGAACGGGTCTTGATTTTGGCTCTCTTTTGTACTGTTTTTGCTTTTTCTTGGAAGGAACAGTATGCAGGCCCGTGGCCTTTGGTTCCTTCTTCCTTGCATTAAAAAAAAAAAAAAAAAAAAAAAAATCATCACACACATGATGAAGAAGGTGAACAGCAGCATCAAGCCCTGCAGGAGGTAGGGTATCACAACAAAAGCAATCACTTTGGCCGCCATTGTCGTAGCGTGTTTACGAGCCAGAAGAGGAGCGGGAAATGGGACGGACAGACAGGCGCCATGTGCAAAAACACAGCCTATCGGCGCTCGTGGGAAATTCAAACTGATGCGGTCCCAAAAAATCGGATTTTTTTGGATTTTGTTGAATTTTTGGACATTTTGGGGGGTGTACAGCCCACGAGGTCCGAATAGTCAGGGATCCGAATAGTAGAGGGATTACTGTATCTTCATGACCGTCGTCATCGTCATCAGCCATTGAAGTCCACTGCAGGACCGGCCCATCCCTACCGAGGCAGGGACGATACAAGCCATGTATCTGCACCCAGTGACTTAGGCTGTCTAGTAGATACTGTATGTAGGGTGAGAAGTGATTGTGAGTGTAATTGTTGTGTTGTATTGGCTTTGGATGTGTGTGTAGTCTGTGAACCAAGTATAATCGGCCCACCTTAATCCGATTGGGTGCAAGCATTTTAGTATGCGACACTGGTTCACCCACAGCACCCCTTGTGCCCGCCAAAGTGGTCAGTAGCTTGATGAATTCTTCCCAAAGTTTTTACAACCTTGGTGGGAGGTGAACCTACTCCCACCAGCATGCGAGAAGCACACTCTGCCACTGTACGAGAGAGGGTTCGTATATAT
>JAGKTI010024908.1:2488-14178 GCA_018397915.1 Birgus latro | reverse complement strand
TCACAAGATAGTGCATCTATAGGAAATTTAAACCAGTAATCTTGCAGTCCTCCCAGGCAGCAGTGAGCTTTCACAATTTGAAATTTGGATTCTGTAAACAGTATCATTAATAAATTACATATAATATCTGATTTTCTGTCAGATAATGATATAGATATTTTTGCAGTTGCTGAAACCTGGCTGCTGCTTGAAATCCCTGATTCCTTTGTCCAAATTAACAATTTTAACCTCGCACGTACTGACATCAAAGACAATACCCGTAAGCACGGAGTATGTATTTATATAAGGAGTAATATAAGTCATATAAGTGTCCACACCAGCTGTGATAATGTCTGTGCAATCCATTTACTAGCATTTAACCTGCATATAATTTTTATATATCGCCCTCCTTCCAACAGCAATGCCGATAACCTGGCATTACGAAACTCCCTACTAGACTTCTGTCCATCGAAAGAGGTATTGATTGTTGGGGACTTTAACTTACCCCTTATCAACTGGCAGTCAAGCACAGCACTGGCTATGAGATATCCTCCCCTCCACCAGTCGTTCCTGGACTGTTTTGCATGTCTGGGTTTGCACCAGTGGGTAACAACGCCCACATATTTAAGCTCGGGCAACACTCTAGATCTTGTCCTCACATCTGAGAATGACAGAGTAGGAGAAATTGAGGTAGTGAGTCCCCTGCCCAACTGTGGACTCTGTCCAGTCCTGCTACAATACTATTATCAAGCCGGTGTAGTGACTGATAGCTATTTTCATTCCAAGCGCTCTTGGCATAAAGCCAAATATAACAAAATAAACAGTCATCTGCGTGAAATAGACTGGCAGTTTGAATTTCAAAGCTTATCGATTGATGCTATGTATGACAGACTGCAGTCCATCCTTAGTCCATTAATCGACCAGTATGTGCCGAATATGCCCAACACACTTCCCCCACCTCCAAGATCACCTCCCAAGGCCTTGAAAAACTGCCATAGAAGAGCTTGGGAAACATACAAACACTCCAGGAGTGTTTATGGAAGACTATCTCCTGAGGCTTCTCGAGCTCTAACACACTACGACTCTCTCAATGACAGCTTTCGCAACTACTTTACACACATGCAAATACAATCACGAAATGTCACTGATTAGAAAACTACAGGTCTCCTCAAAACCATTTCACCGGTACATCAGAAATATGAAAGTGGGTGCACCCTCAGTGGGTCCCATAAGGTTGGATAATGGAGTGTTATCATCCGACTGTACTCAGATGGCAGAAACTTTTGCTACGCATTTCTGTACAGTTTACTCAACACACGCTCCTCATGCTCCTCTCCCTCACCAAACTTTTGAGGGTATCCTTGATAGAGTGACATTATCTTTGCAAGAAGTGAGAAACAAGTTCGCAGCATTGGACCCAAACACCAGTAAGGGACCTGATGGCCTGCACCCCAGTCTTTTGAAATATTGCCCAGCCTTAGCTCTACCCTTGTTTTTCATATTTCAAAAGTCTGTCACCATTGGTAAACTGCCACAGGACTGGAAAAAATCCATTATCATTCCCATATTCAAGAAAGGCTCTCGGCATACACCCCTTAACTACAGGCCTATTAGCCTGACCTCTGTTTGCTGTAAAACTCTGGAGAGATTTATTACAGAGGCACTATACAACTACCTTGATACTAATGGAGTGCTGTCAAACGACCAGTATGGATTCAGACAGGGTAGAACTGTAGACGACCAACTGCTACTTGTGTACAATGATGCAACTGCGTGGTTGGATGCTGGGTATATAGTGGATGTCATCTTGTTTGATTTTAGCAAAGCATTTGACATTGTCAACCATTCAATACTCACTGACGAGCTGAGACTACTGGGGGTCAGTGGTTCCTTGCTGTCCTGGATCTCTGACTTCCTGTCTGGCTGCACCATGAAAGTGTCTGTGTCTGGCTGCACCAGTTCCTTAAGGAATGTTCTCAGTGGTGTTCCCCAGGGATCTGTTCTAGGCCCCTTGCTCTTTCTGATATACATAAACTTTCTACCATCATATATACGCTCCAAATGCAAATTCTTTACTGACGACATGAAGATTTACCTCAAGCTGCGTCACAATACCTGTTCCTCGTTAGCTGCAGACATGAATACGTGTCAGAAGGACATAGATATGGTGTACAAGGTCGCTGAGTCCTGGGGTTTACGTTTCAATCTTGACAAGTGCACCGTACTGCGATGTCAGAGAGGCCCAGTAGACTGGAACTCTATTGGCGCACTTCAGCACTATCACATGAACAACACCAGTCTCTCTGTAGAAACTATACACAAAGACTTAGGTATCTTGGTTGACAGCTCACTGAAATTCCACTCTCACATAAGACTACCGTAAAAAAAGCAGCAGGCCTGGCAAATAATTTGTTGAAGTCATGACTGAGCTTTTATGTTGACTTTGTTCAAATCCCACATCAGACCAATCCTGGAGTTTGGCTCCACTGTATGGAATACAGGCTACCATGGAGATCTGAAGCTCCTGGAGTCTGTACAGCGCAGATGGACCAAGCAAATCAATGGCCTGTCCGAACTCAGTTATGCTGACCGTCTGAAAAACCTGGACCTGTATTCTGTAAAAGGGAGACTGATCAGAGCTGACCTTATTAAATACTGGAAAATCTTTCATCACCAATCCCCAATCACACCGCCCAAACTTTTTTCTCTTCCTTCATTAACTCACACCAGGGGTCATAGATTCAAGGTGGCCAAGCCCCACATTTCATCTGAGTGTAGACGCAGGTTTTTCAGTATCAGATGTATAGACCTCTGGAATTCTCTGTCTGATAATACTGTTAGCGCCGACTCAGTTACTTCATTTAAAAAGTCCCTTCACTCACAACTAGGTCACATCTTGTTTGATTATATTGAATAACTACGATTCATAATTCGAAAGTCCTTCAAGTAGTTTATCAACCCTGCATATGGCACAAAACTCAGCCCCTACTCAATAGTATATTCAGATGATGATGTGTATAGGGAATGGGGCTGGCGTGCCAGCAGGTATGGGCTGCCCTGCTTCTTAAAAAGCAGATTCCTACCGAGCCATACAGTTAAATTGTAATGGGGTAGCCAACCAGGTGAATAAACCAAGTGAGTTGTTCTTCACTGCTATCATCACTCCTCCTCCCATTTTATGTTTTCTGTTTCTTGTCCACAATTTGTATTTGCCATCTTCCATATGGATATCAATATTCTCCCTTAACTTGGTCTCTACAAAGCACGTAACATTAGGTTCATGTACCCTCAAGAAAACGTTGATTTCTAACATTGCCGATATTATTCCATCAACATTAGTGTACGCCACTTTCAAACTTTTTTCGTTATTACTTATACCATCTTTTCTCCTCCTCTCCGTCAGTACCTCTTCCTCAATATAGTATGTACTATATTACTCTACTGTATCAATACTGTATTGTGTTTTGTTTAATTTTCATCTTTTTCTCATGGGAAAGTTATTTGGATTGAGCGTCGAGAAATGCAAGTGGAATAAATCCACTGAAAAAAAGGCATGCCTTTCATCGGCGGAAAGTGTGTGGTACCCATATGGTTTTCTATCTAACGAACCAACTCTAACTACTAGCTTACAACATCTTACAGTATCTTGGTAAGTCCATTCTGTTAAATGTTATTCATAAAAACATGGAAAAATAAAGAAATAAATCTTGAGGATTTATTAGTGAACTGATGATTTGGAAAGTGTTGTAGTGTAGAATTATCACGACGCCCTTGGTCAAAGTTATGCAAATGATCGCACCCCACCAATTTATTCCTTACCTGACTGCTGTCATTCCACCCCTCACTTGCCACTAAGCTGTTTTGCAAATAATACAGTAAATGCATACAAATTGCATGGTAAAATAAACTGAAGAAACAAATCTTGAGCATTTATTGGTGAACTGATCATTAGGAAAGAAGTGTTGTACAGTAGAATTATCACAAATCCCTTGCTCACACTTATGTATGGACCCACGACCCACCTATTCACTCCTTGCCTGACCGCCATACTCTACCCCTCACTCGCCACTCAGCTAGTTTGCGGATAATACAGTACATACATATGAATTGGAAGCACAGTAATTTTATCCAACAAAACAAACCTTCATTTCTATCAGCTAGATTTTAACTTCTCTGCCAGTGCAAATGTACTCCAAGATGATGTATAAATTCATCTTAGAATACATTTGAAGAATAAACTTGTGGTCCGTGGCCGTACACAACTAAGCATGGGAGTCGTGATGATTCTACTGTACAACACTTCTTTCCTAATCATCAGTTCACCAATAAATGGTCAAGATTTATTTCTTTAATTTATTTTTTCATGTTTTATGAATAACATATAATGTTCAACAAAATGAACTTACCATGTGCACTGTGCACTCCTGCAAGACACTGCAGTCATGTGTGTTACATCTATGGGCTGTGTTTAAGAGGAGTTTATGTTTCAAATGGCATTGTTTGTGTGGCCCTGGATACGATTGGTATTGTATATACCGTAATGATACAGCCTATGAATAAAAACATATATCAGATGACTGGGAAAAATAAGTAACTGGGAAGGTAAATTCCCCAAGCTTCCCGGTTAACTAAGATTATACTAGACAATATTACTGTACTGTATCAAAACTGTATTATATTTTATGCTTAGCTTTCATCTTTTACTCATGGGAAAGTTTTTGGGATAGAGGGTTGACACGGATAGTAACACAATACAGTATCCCATTCAACGCTGAATGTTGAGTCAATGGGAGGGGAAGGGTACTATGTAATACCTGGTGTTTTGGTATAGGGCTTGGCTGAATTACAATGGATATTTAAGAGTTTACTGTATAGGGTTGAGTACCTGTATTAGACAGGGATAGACAATGAGTAGAGTATTCTAATTCTGGAAAAATGGCATCTTCATCAACCCTTGAACAGCAGGGTTGTCGGAGGCGAGCCGGGCCCATCCCGTGAGGATATTCGCGCTCCGACTGACTTTTTAAAAATATTTGCCAAAAATCAGTTATTAGTTCAAGAATATTATAATTACATATGCATATGGCACATACCTTCAGCTTTCTCCTGGGATGTTTTTTTAGCACTCGTCGACTACTGTAGGACTTGTGGAGACTTCTGAAGCTGGGTAGCTAAGTCTCCAATTTACACTTCCCGACTTCCCGTAATATGAATACCACTGCCAGATATTAACACTAGAAACACTATTCAATGATTTCCAAGTAGTTTGGAATCCATACTCAAAAAAAAAAAAACACTGTGAAAGCAATGTAAAATACAAGCGCGTACGAGCCTCCCACTCGCGCTAATTCGCCGCTGGTATTCTGTCATTTCTTACTCATATACACACTCACACTTTACTATTTCTAGTACTGTACTTTATTACACTTATATAACTTATATATATCTATAGTCCTTTACTGCTTCCCACACGATGTTTAGTAGGGGTAGAGGTCACAGGGTGTTTTAAAATGGGCGCAAAAGCGGCAGAAATGGAGGGGCGTGATTTCACCGTGAAGGATGAGAGCAAACTGACTGTACAATATGTATCTCGGTAACAAAGAGTTGAAAATGTCAGCTGCTAATGTATATGCTAAGAAATAAGTAGTAGGAAATCTAGACAATACATAATAAATTAGGTAGTTCCAGGTCAATATAAATATCACTCAGGCTTCTCCCTTCCTTTCTTATATACATTTATATTACGAGAGTAGCTCATACGGGATATTTCACGGGAAAAAAAAGCAGGGGAAATTTGCGAACGAGTGCAGGTTGGATGTTGCCAAGTGATAATTTGCCAATTCCAGGTGTATAGCACTATCAATTACCTAATTTTTTAAAAATATATATATTATTTTGTATAAGAATAGGGCATAGGGCTCATTTCAATGGATGAAAACAGTGGAAAAATCCGGAGAAGATTTACTTAGTGCAGAGTGGCTGAGCAGACGACACGAGAGGGTAATGGAGGGGAGATACGGAGGGGAGTCTAGAATGGGGGAAAATGGCTAAATTGTCAACAATGGATGGGAGTACTGATGACATTAACAGCTCTGACTATTGTTGGACATTGGCAGTGCTGATAGATGATACAAGTCACCACATGAAAGCCCGGGCAAATTAAAAAAAACACAGAGTCACGGAAGTGACGCCCCAGGTATGATCCATTGCACCCGACCGTCATAAAAGCGACGACCCGTGGTTAAGGGGGAAAAAAAAAAAAAAAAAAAAAGTCAAAACAGAATTTTTACTGCATAAAAAAGAATGATTTTTGACAAATATAATGATAAGGAAGAATATGATTACTTTTTGATATATACAGTAGAGTTGAGCTACTTGTGTGTTTAAGTGGATCGGTTTGTACTTACTGCCTCAAGTGAAATAGCTAGAAGGAGGACTCGGTGGTTCACGGGAAGGTCAGGAGGCAATATAAAGTGAGATTCCACTTCAAAGAGAGTCGTCTCCTTAGTTATCTCACCCTTCACCCTAGGGTCCACTGCTGAGATTATCTGTTGAAATTAATCATATCATGCTTTGGTATCCAGTATTAGTTGATGGTAGTGTTGTACTGCAGTGCTGTACAGTATTGCAACCAGAATAGATGTGCAATGACCTACATGACATGAATGGCCCTAAATGGGCTACAAAGAACTAGATGAACCTACCTGAACCCAAACTGACTAAACTGGATATAAATGACTTTGAACAAACCTACACTGACTGGACTGAGCCTGAATGGATGTGAATGACTTAAATGGAAATACATGGCCTAAATACACGTCATAGGCCATTTCATTTGTTGGTCTTCTGACAGTTATGCCACCAAAATGTTTTGTTGGCTGACAGCTAGACCAGCTAAAGGTTATGCTGACTGTTAAGCTGACACAAAGCAGGTGTATGGTCAATGCATGCAGTTGTACAGTTTAGGAAGAATGTTTTGGACTGAAGTGGATATACATAAACTGTGACCATTTTAAAACATCTGACATTCCAAGCTAGAATTAGGTATTAGTGGAAACAGGCAAACAGGTAAAGGTATGTCACAAATTTGGTGTGAAGGGCTCATTACTTATGCACAAAGATGGGCATCTAGTCCTCAAAATGGATCAGAAAGGACCTAGGACTGACTCAGTCCTTGGTCATCTGATCTTTTTATATAAGTGATAGATGTAATTAAAATGAAAAATGAATTTAAAGACATTAGAATATCAACTAAAATTATAATTAACCCTATGCAATTTCTGGGCCGAGCAGATTATGTCTGTGCTAGAGTCAGCCACTCCCAAGCTGACCCACATCTTCATGGCACAATATTTTTCACTGATCCCTCTTTGTATATACACTTTTCAGGCTAGAATATTGGTTCTGGTGTTGTTTTAAAGCTAAATAGTTGTTTTTTTGTTCAAAAATGTAGAAAAAATAAAATAAAATGTAAAACCGATGAGTTGAAGTTAGGCGAAAACCAAAAATTTTATACCTTGCCGTAGAAAAATATTCGGAAAAAAAAACTAATCGAGATACGTAAATCTGATTTAAACCTTGCAGTACTACAATAAATTACCTTTACAATGATATATATACAGTAAAACCTCGATATAACGGACTTCAGTAGACCGGAATTCATTTTTATCGGACTCGAGGAGCTACCGGACTAAACTCCTATATATCGGAAAAAGTCCGATATAGCCAGAAAGCAGTCTGGACTGCCTGACAACTTCAGCTATGTTCAGCACAATAAGACAAGTAAAAGACTTGTTTTTCAGTTCACAGTACAGTATTATTATACCATTTGATTAATGTAGTGAAGGTATAACACAGTACAATACTGCAATGGTGGTGAAAACCACTGATGCAATCCGGACTAATGTCTGATATACCGGAAAAAGTCCGGATTAGCAGGGGTAAGTCCGGATGTCGCTTTTATCGGAAAATCGCATATTTCGGACTGGCCTGAGCCCCAATTAGTCCGTTATAGTGAGGTCTTACTATATATTATGGTAATTTTTGCATTCTGTTGTGCGGTAAAGTGAAAGGAAAGAGATGCATAATTTTCTTTTTGTCTCGGCTGCATATTCGCTTTGCGATCTTTTTCTTTTATTGATCAGTGCACACTTTTTATGATAGGATGCTGGGTGTGGTGTTGTTTTGAAGCTGAAAAGTTGTATTTCATCGTAATATGTTCCAAAAAGAAAAACAAATAAAACAAAAAGTCAAAGTGACGAGTTGAAGTTAGGCAAAACCAAAAATTTTATACCTTGCTGTAGAAAGTTATCCACCAAGAATAAAGTGATAAAGAAACAAAGTCATGAGTCAGACAAGCTGTGCAGTACCTGCCACGTATAGAGCAATCATTCTGTGACATCATGGTCGGGTCTCTTTGTTACGATGCGTAAACGCGATTTATGGTGAATATTTTACAAAAGTTTCTTAAAATGACGATTAAAAGTGCCACCGGAATCTCTGAGGTTGGATTTGAAATGACAATCAAAATTGCCATCGGACTCTCAAAGGGTTAATACAATACATAAATGAAATAAAAGATATAAGTAAAAACTAAAATCAGTGGGAAAATAATACACTACTCAACGACAGCCATTAAAACCTGAGTCCTGCCCTGAAGAAAAGTTAAAAAAGTTATTAAGGCAACTGCCTGAGATTTCCTTCACGAAGATTAGCATTTCACAATGGCTGTCACTGAGCCCCTGACCATTCCAGCTAACAGCTGCCTAACTATTAGATTATAAATGCATCTTTTTAGCAGGCTGGAAAAGAAAGTCATGCTGTGACAATGAAATTTCCTACAGCCCTCCTCTGCTATTATATATATTAAGAAAAAAAAAGGGGGGGGGCGTGGAATGTCAGACTGTCTGGAACCGTTTAAAAATGGATTATCAGTACTCATTTCTGTCCCCCCCCAAAAAAAAAAAATTGCCTGGTTGTGGTCCTTAAAGAGGACTGTGTTCCTGGAATTTACCCACCTATGCTTATGCAAAAGGACATACAGCAGAAGCTCAATTTAACGGAAACAGGATTTAGCGGATGCCCGAAAAAGCAGAACTATTTTTTTCCGTTCAGTACTTGCAGTTTACCAGAACTTTTCCAGTCAATCACGAGATGTGGGGTGTCACTAACAGAAACAAGCTGTTTTGTCCCAGCCCGCTCACCCAGCCTCGGTCTACCAGCAACCGCCGCACTGTTCACGTCTTCTCCCTGAATGTGCGTGATTACCTTGCCATCACAAACTTTTTTGTGCATTTTCTTGTGAAAATAACCAAAGCAATCATTTGCCATGCCTAAAGCGCAGGAGAAAAAGAAAGGGTGAGGCTTTCTCTGGCCTAGAAATTGAAAATAATCAAGAAAATAGAGCGTGGTATGTCTGTGGGGTCGCTTGTGATCAAGAAAACCCAGGTGTATGAAATCCAAAAGCATAAAGAAGAAATTAAGAAACTTAAAGTGGTACCAGACGCAAGTGCTAATTCTTGAAAAAAAATCTTCATTTTTGGAAAAGCGGTCTCTAAAGAAGCCTAAATATGAAAAAGTTGAGGAGGCTGTGTTTAAGTGGTACCAGCAGCTGAGAGCTTAGAGTATACCAGTGCACTTCAAGGTTTGCAGAAAAACTAGAATAAAAGATTTCCATGTAAGTATTGGTTGGATCTCAAGCTTATAATGCATAAAAAGATAGTGGGTGAGCAGTGAAGGGCTGTTGCTGTAAGCATGCAGCTGTTCGTTGCCAAATAAGGGCAATTATGAGTGAAACAGGCCTTCAGGACGGGCGGATTTATATTGCTGGCGAGACTGGGCTATTTTGCAAGGCACTGCCAAACAGCACACGTGCAGCAAGAAGCCAATTCAGTGTCCCAGGCCACAAGCAAAGCAAGTCTTCAGTGTCTGTGTTGCTGTGTGCAAACGCAGACACAACCCACAGACTGCAGCCTATGGTGGTGAGGGCCACAAAGAGACCACGTGCAATGCAGCCAATTAAGGACAATCTGCCCGTCGACTATGACAGCAATGCCCAGGCCTGGTTTAATGGCACCATAACCAGGTTTTGGTTCTTCACAAAGTTCGTTGAGTCAGTGAAGAACTACCAGATAAGGGAGCATAATGTGCGACCAGGGCAGGTGAAGGCTCTCTTCCTCCTTGATCAGGCCCCTGCTCAACCTCAGAGGAGATCCTGGTGATGCACGACGGGCAGATTCATACCATGGTCCTCCCTGCCAACACCACTTCAATCCTACAGCCCATGGACCAGGGTATCATAAACACCTTCAAGGGGCATTACAGGAGGCTGATGCTGGATGATATCCTGGTGGTGGAGATGAAGCCAGAGATAAGAGAGAAGGATACGAGAGGAAGAAGGAGTGTGGAGGCATGAAAGGAATACAACATCCATGATACGTTCATTACTATCTGAAAAGCATGGGACGCCATAGCCAACAGGGACATCATGCATGGGTAGAATGCCATGTTCAGGCAGAGGGACATGGCTCAGTGGGTAGAGGACGAGGCTGCCACCTTCGAACTGTTCACGGCAGAGGAGTGCAGGCAAGTCTTCCACCGAGCAGGAGAGGCTGAGGTGGAGCTGAAGGAGATCCAGGAGTGGGTGGATCTCGATGCTAGTGACCCTGGCTTCCACACCCAGACTGAGGATGAGATTGTGGCCAAGGTGACAGCATAGGAGCCTGCACCCAAGAAGATGTGACAGAGTTCGCAGATCCGAAGAAAAAAGCCTCCCATGCCTTAGGTTGTGTAGAAGTTCTGCTTGACTACATCCTTGACTCCAACTATGAGGATCTGTAGAGCTTCTACCCCCACCTAAGAGAGATGTGAATAAAAATAAAGAAGATTCAAAGGGATCTGTACTAACCACGACAGACCAAGATCCAGAAATTCTTCAAACCACCACCCTTACGTCCACCCAAGTAATGGAAGGACAGCTGGACTTCAGACATTTCCTTGCCATCCACCAGCAGCTTCTCCTCCACAGATTGGTCTTGGAAAGAACATATTACATCTCTTGTGAAATCTGCTTCCAAGAGATTAGGTGTGCTAAGCCGATTCCGAACTTTCTTTACCCCTGCACAGTTGTTGACCTTGTACACAGGTTTTATTCGCCCATGTATGGAGTACAACTCTCATGTGTGGGGAGGCTCCCCACATGCAGCTCTTCTCAATAGGGTGGAGTCAAAGGCTTTTCGTCTCATTAACTCTCCTCCTCTTACTGATTCCCTTCAACCTTTGTCTCTTCGCCGCACTGTTGCATCTTTATCTCTCTTCTATCGCTACTTCAATGGTCACTGTTCCTCTGAACTGTCTGCTTGCATCCCTCCACCTCTACGACGGGCACATAGTACCCGTCTAGCAACAAACTCTCATCCCTTTTCTGTCCAACTCTCTAATGCAAGAGTTAACTGTTACTCCCAGTCCTTCATTTATGCAACTGGTCAACTCTGGAACTGTCTTTCTCTGTCTGTATTTCCTACTTCCTATGATCTCCAGTCTTTCAAACGCAGTGTGTCCAGGCATCTCAAATTGAACGGATCTTGAATTTGGCTCTCTTTTGTATTGTTTTTGCTTTTTCTTGGAAGGAACAGTATGCAGGCCTGTGGCCTTTGGTTTCTTCTTGCTTGCATTAAAAAAAAAAAAAAAAAGAATCTGATGTTTCTCTCCCC
>JAGKTI010024907.1:0-14179 GCA_018397915.1 Birgus latro | reverse complement strand
CCTGGGGCGCTACTCCCAGGTTCGGGCCCCTCTCTATTGAGCGGAAGAGGCAGCCTGGGAACCGCAATGCCCTGTACCCTCTAGCACAGGTTCGAGCCCCATCTCGCCCCGGACCCATAATCTATGCCGGCGGAACCCCAGTCAAGGCTACCCCCAGAGTCCGCCACTAGGTAGCGGGGGCAAAGTTTTCTGGCCGCACGCCCTTGCTGGCGTCAACCCCTGTAACGTAGTGGAATACGTTGTGTAATATGTAAAGCGCATGTGGTGTAGTGAATAGGATAGTTAGAGGAAATGTTTGGGAGAGTATGCTGGTCTACTCTCCATGTTACTGTCACACTGAAAAGGTCAGCAAAGGGGGATGGTTAGGTAGCTAGTGAAACAGGAGCTCCAGCTCTCCCTATCACCAGTATTCCCATTCCACCAGTATTCCCCTCGGGAGTACTACCCTGTTCGGCCCTGTACAGCCTCCTACTGTACAGTAATAATAATAATAATAATAATAATAATAATAATAATAATAATAATAATAATAACAATAACAACAATAATACTCTAACAGATTAAGGAGATGGAGCCGATGAATGGCCACGACCATGACCAAGACCATCATGGTAAGATTTTTTTTTTCTCTCTCTCTCTCTCAAAAGCGTTATACTGCACTCAATTCAGTTAATAACCAATCCTCATCATCCCCATCACAGCCCATGCTATCAGAATCAGTGTTTGCTAAACTAAAACCTAACCTTCTGAACAGATCTCTTGGAGCACTCGGCTGAAGTGTACTATTTCCTGCAGTCCACTGGGTTTCATGTCCAGAGAAGTCTAGGGCCACAGCAACAGAAACAGAAATTAATTACTTTTACAGTACAATGAACAGTCACTCATGGGAACAACATAAATCACACAGACTCATATTTCTGTATAATAGTTAATTCCACCATCAGAACATCCTTAACTAAAAAAATAATCAACTAAAAAATTCTAACACGAGAGGAAAATACAGGCTATCATTTAGCTACAATTTTTATTACTGTTCCCTTTCATCAGGTTTTCACTTATGGCTACTGAGGTTTCACAGATGTTAATGATATTTTTAGAACTTTGGCTCAAGAATGATTCAGGGCAATAAGTAGAAGAGGATTTGCAGATGTTTCATACTGAGAGACAAATACTGAACCAATATCTGATAACAATCTGAATTAACTGTTCGGAAGTAATCTGGTTAACTAGTAATGGTAATTTAAGAATCTGAAACCTTTAGCTTTATTCCTTCATGGATTCGAAACAGGTAGTTTTAGCTCCTTCATAAACACAAAACATGCACTTTTGATCTCTCATGAATTCAATACTCACACCCTCGTTCATTTATTTAAGCAAAACACACAGCTTTGTTCCTTCATGGGTAGTAAACTCATAGCTTTCTTCCTTCAAAACTCACAGCCTTGTTCTTTCATGAATAAGAAACTTTAATATGATGCTAGTCTTGAAGAAGTGCTACACAAAAGAAATAGGACCATAATATTGTCTTATTCTGCCACTGAGCTACAAGAAATAAGTGCAAAAGGACAAAAATATAGGCCAAGTCAAAGAGAAAAGAGTATAGTTCAACCCCAGTCATCGTTTCAGAGCTGCATGAGTACGGAACCCCAGCCTGGGCATTCTGGGTGACACTGGCCCTGGGTCTGCTCATCCTCCTTGGCTTCATCCTCATGCTTGTCATCCTTCACAAGATTTCTGGGGCCCTGTGTCGGTTGCAAGCTGCCCTGTGTGAGCGGCAGGAGAGGGAGAAGAAAAAGGAGCTGGAGCCAGAGGACAAGAACAATGGCTTTCCTCCTCATACGACCAATCCTGAAAACTTTGTCCCAACCAGTGCTATTAGAATGTGAACACTATGTTCTATGTACAAATCCCATATATTCTTTAACTATTATGGGATTTTTGCCTTTCATCTGTGCATTATCTCTAATCTGGGAGACAAGAACAACAGCTTTCCTCCACATATGACAAACACAAAATCTGGAAATTGTCCCAACCAATAACATCACTATATGTTAGCTATGCTCCTTCTGCATACAAACCCCATATCTTCTGCAATTTTCTTGTACTGTATGCATCACCTTTTCTTTGCACACAACCCCAATATTTACTGTACCTTTAATGTAAATCACGAACCCCTAGTCTTTCCTCTACATTTGACAGCCATAACTACTCAGTGCTATTTGGGTATGAACACCATCTTCCACTTAAGATTCCCACATATCCTGTACCTTTCATGTGATTTCTACCTTTTCTCTTTGTACTGTCTCTCCTCTTTCCTCTTCACCAAAACTCCAAAATTCCTTCTGGCTAGTATCCATGTGAGTGCTGTCTGTTTTCTGTTCACTATCTCCACGTCCCATCATTTTCATATATGGCCACTGCCTTCTTCTGATCACCACATATCCACTAATTCCCACAAGAAGGACTGTTTTTCTCAGTATATTGCCATTACAACTCTTATTATCATCCCAACAAGAACTTTCCCTGTCTTTCCATTGCATACGAAGGTAATGATTCCTGTAACCTGTGTTGTAACCATTGCTGTCTGTATGTGAACATCATCTTCCCTGTGCACACGAGCACTAAATACCGTATCATGTAACTTTCATGGAATCAGTGCATATAGTCAAGTGCCATCTTTCCTCTATTTACAATCTTATTCTGTGACTTTCATGTGACTGCTACAGTACACTTCCAATTTGTATGTGTCGTAAGCTTTCTGTAACTTTTATGTGATGCAGTGATGTCTCCAATTTCTTATAATTTTCATGTGATGTAGTGAACTCTCCAATTTCTCATAATTTTCATGTGATGTAGTGATCTATCTCCAATTTCTTGCAATTTTCATGTGATGCAGTGATCTATCTTCAATTTCTTGTAACTTTCATATGATGCAGTGATCTATCTCCAATTTCTCATAATTTTCACATGATGCAGTGATCTATCTCCAACTTCCTCTTACCTTTCATGTGATGCAGCGATCTATCTCCAATTTCCTCTTAACTTTCATGTGATGCAGTGAACCACCTCCAATTTCCTCTCAACTTTCATGTGATGCTGTGACCTATCTCCAATTTCCTCTTACCTTTCATGTGATGCAGCAATCTATCTCCAATTTCCTCTCAACTTTCATGTGATCACTACCTTTCTTGATCACCACATTCCAAGTAAGTCCCACTCTCCTCTACCTAATACCATCATGACTCTAATCATCAACTATCTGATGCCTTGTTTTTCATTTGCAAACGACTGTCGCAACTCCCACAGCCTTTACCCCAAGTACTGTACCCCTATCAATATGTAAATACCATCTTCCCTCTCCATACAATCTCTTATATTTCTGCATTTTCAGGTCATTTCTGCCTGTCCTGTATCATTAATGTGTGATGCCTGCCTTTCTCAATATCATACTTCTTGTAACTTTCATATAACTGCTGCCTTTCACTCCATACACTCTGTATTTACTGTAATTCCTTTAATAACTGCCCTTTCTTTGAATACATTACCTAAATTTCATCTCAGACTGCTGCTTATCTTCTCTGCACACCATCCACATTCCCTGGTACTTGGATGTGATCATTGTCTGTTCTTTGTGTTCATTGCTCACATTCTCTGTAACATTCCAGATTACCATACTTCCTGTAACATTAGCATGCACTGTCTCTCTTCACTATATATATATATATATACAGTATATACAGTATACTATACTGCATAGGTATATTTTTTTTTACATGGCCAACTCTGGGCAAAGGCTTCAGTGCCTATTCCCAAGTCCCAGTAGTCCTCCTTGGGGCACAGCAGTCCTCCTACATCTCCGCATGTCACCACTTCGGTGCTAACACCCACCATCCATATTGACTACATGCTAGGGCTGTCTCACACAGGACAGGTGAGCCGGTATTAGTGGGGGTATTTTTATGACATGGCGATGGGTCATCTGGCATATCAGAAAAGTCTGCATTTTATGAAATTCAAATCCTTAAACTGTTCCCTGCCCTAGCCGGGATTTGAACCTGGGTTCAGTAGGACTGCAGGCCGCCTCTCTACCAATTCTGCCACTGCCTCCTTACCACAGGCCACGATTCCACAGGTCCTGATCATGCCATCTAATCACATTTTCAACACCTTCTTTGTGTGATCATTACCTCCTCTCTACATACAACAACCACAACTCCCTTAACCCCTTAGATCTGATGATTTTCTGTTTAGGCACCTCCTGTGGGATTTCCCCCCCCCCCCAGCTTAGGTGAGACTTTCCAAACTGAAGGAGTTAAACAGTGTGTTCAATAATCACCTTGTATGACCCTGATTAAAAAACTACCATACATCACTTGACTGAAGGGGTAATCTTCATCTCTGAAGGGGGAAATCTTTGTCTCAACCACCACTAAAATACCACCTCATTACCAACATGTTCTAATTTAGTGACTGCAATAAATTAGCCGAATGTTTCAGAATGTAAAAACAGTCAGACTATCACTAAGACATTTCCTACTTTCATTCTAAGTACAATTATTAAAGGTGCATCATCAGCCTCATTGTCACATTCTTCTGTCTATCCTCATCACTTTCTTATACCTCCATGATCCTTCCAATATCTTTTTCTTCTAGAAACTGCTGTATGGTTTTAAACAAGTTACATATAAAGTCTCCATTTATCCTTTCACTACAATGACCTTTTATTCTATGCTACTGCCAGATGACTTTTATTCAGATCTGGAGAGAGTACCTGACCTGATGGGGTTAATCCTCTCACTACAAAAGAAAACAAATGATCTGATTATTATTAGCAATGTATTAGTATTATTACGATGACATATTAGTTTATTCTTGTTATTCTTGCTTCCTGTAGACGATTTTATTCGGTTAAGGACGGACCTCTTGTACAAAGAGGATTAATGGAGGCTGCTTCTAACAACAACTTTGTTGTGTGAACTATTATGGTACATAATTCACTTCAATATATTACTATCATTATTAATATTATTATTATCATTACCTGTTACTTTTATCTTTATTATTACAGCTACTGTATCAATTAGGAAACAAGATATAAATGACTGTAAAAATGGCAACTTTAATGGAGACTGTCTGTTACAATCAAGAAATAAACTGTATCATTAAATTACAGGTTTAATATTTAGTGCACTAGTTAATCACTTATTTATCAGCACCCACGTACTGTACAGTATATTCGGGTTGTTGAAAAATACTTAATAGTACGGCACTGAAATAAGTAATTCTGTATGAAGCTGTTACACTTGAGATTATATTCTTTAAATTACCCAAAATTTAACACACTCACTTGACAGCTGTTCATGATTCATTATAAAGTTGTCAGGTAGTCAGCAGTGAGTGTTTTTTGTGCTTTCAACCCCAGTCAAAAATAAAAAGCATGTCTACCTTTAATTGTTTTCACCTGATGCAGCATTTTCCTGCACACATAGCTACTAGGCTCATCTGCACTGACTGTATTGTACACATATTCAAAGTAGGCTAATTTAACAATAAATATAATATGCAGTGCTATAGCTGCCATTTTTTTACTTAATCTAATAACTCGATGGTGTTGTCAACATTAATGAAGGAAGTAGTTTAATAAGGCAAAAGTTACAGTGGCTAGCATATACAGAAATAATAATGGATTAATATGTAACCAGACTGAAGGAGCCAAAGGGTTGTTTCATGACATACACATTACTACAGTCAATATACCCCATTAACCCCTTATAACTGTACCCTTTTCACACTAACTTGACCCAGATTTTCTTCCTTTTGCAGCTAGTTTCATGCAGTTCAGGGCCAGAAAGGGGAAATACCAAGGCTCTACATCCTTTCCATTGCACATCGTCCTGACAAGCACCATTTTCAAGTGTTAATCTCTTGTTACACCCAAGTATTTATGCTGGAGAGACTGAAGTTTTTGGTCAAGTTAGGGTAAAAGTGTATAGTTACGTCTTTCACCTTCTTCTTAAAATTTGATGATTTTACCCAGCTAAGATTTTTTTTTTTTTTTTTTGAGTTAGATTCAACTTTACTAGATCTTACAACATGAGAGGTCTTTTATAAGCTGAATAAAATAATCTAGAAGGAAGAATAAATTAAGACCACCACCTGGATTCAAGCGCTTAGTCCTCTGTATCGTCTTTTTTTTTTTTTTTTTAATTCTTGCTGCAACTAGTCTATTTTATTCTAGTAATGATGGGGTGTATTAAGGCTATACAGTATTTAGCTCATCCAGTCTGAAAAGTTTTCCATATGCTGAATAACAGCATCAGGGAATCATTCGTTCATTTTTGACGGCTCCAACATGCTTGCATGTCTCAGCCTTGGTCACCTAATGGCGACTCTCCATGCTGCTCGATCTCCGGCAGCTTCCCTATTCAGTCCCTTATCCCTGAAGTCACTCTCAATGGTCTCATCCCATGCCTTTTTCGGTCTACCTCTTGCAATCCTACCCCTAACATTAACACTTCTCACTTTCTGCACCCAATTATCATTCCCTATCCTCTCCACATGCCCAAACCATCTTAATCTACCTCTCCTCATTACAACACCAATACACTCCAGTCCCATCCTACACCTCAACTCTTCCATCGTAAACCAAGTCCTACTCAGGCTTTATATTCAGGGACGCATTGACCATCCACCTAATCATTGTCAGTTCTGTATGTCTGAGCCTGCAAATATTCTCTTCCATTACTGCCCAGGTTTCACTACCATATAACATTACAGTCCTAACATGCTGCATACAAAATATCCCTTAGCACAGAGGGAGAGCCCTCTTAATGTCAGGAGAGGCAAAGCTCCCTGAACTTCTTCCAACCACTCCTCACCCTAGCCACAGAGCTTGCTACAGCCCCACCTCCAGCACATAACATGTCTCCCAAAAAACAAAACTCTTGTACACACTCAAGAGACTCACCAGCAAGTTCAATCCTTTCACACCTGACAATCTCCACCTGCTCTCCCCAACACACCACACACATGAAATCAGAATTATCTCACAGTCTACCTCTTATACCACTAGCTCATCTCTTATGCACCCACTTATCACAAACACTGCACAAAGAATTACTTCCCATGCACTTGTGGCAAATCGCACATGGCCACTCTCCCTCTTCTCTGACAGTACTGCCACCAGCCCTAGATACCATCACATTTGTTTTATCTGCATTTACTCCAAATGGATTGAGCCGGTGAAGGTTTATATCCATGGGATGGTTGGGGTTTATTGCTCACATAATGCCATTCAGGGATGAGTGAGGCTGGTCACTCTCATCCTAAATGTCAGGACCAACTTGCCTAGCCCTGGGCTCCTACGCTCCTCATGGGGCAACGTAGGATTGGATAATGAATGAATGAATGAATGTACTCTTAAGCCGTTGTGCCCCATACCATCGCTCCACTCCCTAAATCTTTCCTCTGTCTCCCTTTCATTCTCTGTAATCAACACCAAATCACCAACATACAGTACATCTCCCATGGGAGTCCATTTCTGAAGTCACTTGAGAGGGCTTCAAGCACCATGATATCAAGGGGCTCAAAACTGACCCCTGATGCACACCAACATTCACAGAAAACTCATCACTCAAATCTCTATTCACCCTTAACTTGGTGAGTGCACCCACATACATGGCCATAACCACCCTAACCAGCCACTGCTCGATCCCAGGCTTTCTCATTGCCCACTTCACCACCTCTATAGGGACTCTATCGAAGGCCTTCTCCAAATCAACAAAAACAAAGTATAGTTCCCTTTTCTTTCCTATATATTTTTCCTGAAGCTGTCGAACAATGAATAAGGAATCAGTGGTCCCTCTGCCTGCAATGGTACAAATAAAATGAAAAAGATATACCAAAGCTTGAAATGTTAATAATCTATGCTCACTGCAGGATTCCGGTGGTTTGATTAGTATGGTATGTGAATGACTGTGTGACCCACATCATTATATGTGCAACTGGTAGTTCTCCTGCTTTTGTATTACATCTCTCCATGTTTCTGGATCCTACCTCACCCCATCTTTAGGTGAGGAAAAAATAGTCTGGGTGAGGATGATGACTGTGATGGAAATGGTGATGACAATAAAGATGATAGTGATGATGGCAGATGATTTACCGATACTCCAAAATCAAAAGCACTCCTGGCTATGTCCTTTTGATTTCTAAAACAGTTTTCCACACTGATCACACCTGAACTCCTTTAATCTGCCTAGTTTATACCTCGCATCACATTTCATTCCTTCTGTCACATAGCATATAGTTTTCTGTGGTTTATGTGTGGTAGGTAGATGGTGGCGACCATCATCCACTCACTTGATGTAGTGCTGCCTATTTCTTCCTTAGCCTTTATCATTATTTTTCTGTGCCTGCCCTCCTCTCTTCCTATTTCTCCCATCTTTCCTGTCACTTCTTATTGCTTTTCTTTCCTTAACAGGTGGCTTTACATTGAGTGACAAGCCAAATGGTTTCCTGTAAGCCAAGAAACCATTTACAACACTGGGTGGTAACCATAACCAAACTATACGTGCTCCTTACATGTCAAGAAGTGGGTTGGTGGAGGGTTAGTCCCCCTCCCTGTAAAACAAATAACTCAGAGTCAAATGGCCACCCCTTATGGGATTATGGCATCTGGCAATAGATAAATAGGTGGTGGCAGCCATCATCCACTCACTTGATGTAGAGCTTCCTACTTCTTCCTTCACCTTTATCATTATTTTTCAGTGTCTGTCCTCCCTTCTTCCTATTTCTTCCACCTTTCCTCTCAGTTTTTAATACTCTTCTTTCCTTATCTGATGGCTTTGCTATGAATGACAAGACAAATGGTTTCCTGTAAGCAAGAAACCATTTACAACACAAAGTGAACTATAACACCAACCCATATGTGTTCCCTATGTGTCAGTAAGGGGGATGGCAGACCCTTGGGTGGGAAAGTAGGTCTGGATGATGATTATGATGAACTCAAAGACAAATGGCCACCCTTTATGGTATCATGGCATCTGGCTACAGACACACATACAAATAGACTGAAGTTTATTCTTTGCATCACCACAAGATCTTATTCAGCTCAGGGGGAACTTCTCAAATTGAAGCAGTTAGATGCATCCTTCATTAATCCTTTCATTACTAGGGAGCTCTTCAACATTGAATAAAATCATCTGGTGGTAGCATGAATAAAATATAATCTGCATCAGCCAATTTAAAAAGTTAACTCTCTTCACCCATGACTGAATGAATGGCTAAGTGCTTGATCAGGCTCAGTTTATTTGCAAAAAGTTTTCTGCATTTATCACATTCTAACTTCTTCACTCCTAAATGAATCTGCACATGTTTGGCATGGGCACTTTTCCACCTGAACAGACTACCACACATGTCACACTTGTACTTCTTTTCCGAGTGAACCGCTAAGTGTTGGGTGAGGCTGTTTTCCCACCTAAACAGCTTACCACATTCACTGCACTTAAACCGCTTCTCTTCGGAGTGGGCTGTGAAGTGTAGGGCAAGTGCACTTTTCCGCCTAAAAAGTTTTCCACACTGATCACACTTGAAGTTCCCTTTTTTGTGAACCTGCAAGTGCAGAGTAAAGGTATGTTTGCTCCTAAACACTTTACCACACTCATCACACTTACACATTTCCACTTTTGAGGCATCTGAATGTATTGCTAGGTGTCTGGTTAGGTTTGATTTGTCCGCAAACAATTTATCACATATATCACATTTGAATTTTTTAATCCCTGAATGAATTACTGAGTGCTGTTTGAGTTGGCTTTTTTGAACGAACTGTTTTCCACATTCAACGCACTTGAAGTTTTTCTCTCCTGAGTGAATTAGTAAGTGTTTCTTGAGGTTGGATTTGTCCCCAAATTGTTTACCACATTCACCACACTCAAAGTTCTTCTCTCCTGAATGAACAAGTGTGTGCTTAATTAGGTAGCTTTTTCTACTAAACAGTTTACCACATTCATCACACATAAAATCCTTTACTCCAGAATGCACTGCACATATGTGCTGGACAAGGGCACATTTTCGACTAAACACATTACCACATTCATCACACTTAAACTCCTTCACCCCAGAATGAATTAGCATATGATTGACAAGGGAACTTTTATTACTAAGCATTTTTCCACATTCATCACACTTCAGCTTCTTCATTCCTGAGTGATGTATTGAGTGATGATGCACAATGGCATTTTTCTGCTTAAATTGTTTACTACCTTTAGCACACTTAAGTTTCTTCACACTTGAATGCATTTTTAAGTGTCTGTCTAGGCCACTTTTTTGCTTAAACTTTTTACTACATACATCACATGCAAACTTCTTTACTTCAGAATGCATCAGTAAGTGTTTGTCAAGGTGTTTTTTCTGCCCAAACAGTTTACCACATTTATCGCACCTGAATTTATCAACTGAATAAATTGGTAAGTTCAATGGTTTACTACAGTCAGAATTATTTAATTTCTCCTCTCCTGTTTGCTGGACACCCTTGTTCTCACTGAAGAATTCCTCCTCCTCCTCCTCACACTCAAACTTAACATCTAGTTCTTCCTTTACTGCTTCCATTACAGCAGTACTCTTCAAACCTCTTGATGGTGTTGGAAAGAGAAGCCTTCAAGTGGTGACATCAATATAAATAGGTTGTGGGGTTGCTGCCATTAGATCAGCATCTGTGTGAATCTGACAATGCTGTGGAGCACTTGAGCACACAGAACTAGGGGAGACAGCACAAACATATGGGTCAGGACACAACCACTACCTGACACTGAGGCTGAACCAGTCATTACCTTACAGTCCAGGGCCAGTCATGTCCATTTCACTGCCTCTCATCAACTCAGTGCCAAGACAGACTGTGATTACTGCCTGGAATGTCATCCACTTGTTCTCCTGCTGCTCTCCCACCATTTGCCTCCCTGAAATATAATAGTCCTATACATTAACCAGTAGACAGCAAGTGAGAGATGCTCATGGTGGCCCTTATATACCGGTGACCAAGATTTGCTGCTTAGTTATACAAAGGTCCTTTCTCTCCTTCCCTATCCCCTGAAGGGAGGATGGACAACGTAACTTACAGTGCACCAGTTTCGCATTCACAGCAACTAGCGACCACCGCAATAATAACAAAATCATCATCATCAAGTGGACTAACACATTAAGCTGTTCAACTTGGCATCATACATAATCTGCTTATTCTACATACAACTACACTATTTAAAAGAGGATAGCACCTAAACAGTGAAAAAGGGCATGCTATATCTAACCCTTACAGTTCAAACAGTTATCCTTAAACTAAATAAAATAACCAGGAGATACCAAGCATTAACCAGAAAGGAAGGTCATCTCTCTGAAGGAGTAAATGCAATGGGAATAAGTCTCTCAAAATTTTCTGGCTTTGTTTTTCACAGCCCTAATGAGTACTCTATAACTACACGGCAAAATATCTAGTGAGAAATATGGTAACCTTGCACTTTTCTTTGTCACACTGGTTGGAAGGACACAGAAGGCAGTTAATGATGTACAGTATCATGAAAAACACTGTCCAATACTCAAAAAGCTCCCCATGTAAGGTTCTGTCTCCCCACATTTACTACTCTCCTCCTTAATATTAAATAAGAAAATAAAAACAAAACTAGGGTGAATGGAAAACAGGGCTATTATAATCATTTACAGAAAAAGAGAGAGAGATAGAGAGACCTAGGTGCCACTTAATTATTTCTTTACTGACAAAGGCCTATGGTTCTTATCTACTACTGGACCCTTCAATCGATACCCTGATATCATACAGCAAACAGATCATTCTATTTTCTTAACTGGCCTCCAGAAAAAGTTAATAAGGTCATTCAACAAACTCTAGGTGCTGGAGAGGGAAGCCTTCAAATGGACCTGGCTATACAGCAAGTGCCTGGATAAACGCAATCACAGAAAGCAATTCTCACAATACATGGGAGATGCCATTTTGTGTCCTAAAAATGTCACGATGCGGATGGAAATATATATAACGCAGTCAGAGGAAGCTGCTCAAGTTTTAGAGCACCTGACTACATGGTAAAGATGGACATAACGCAATGAGAGGCCCCAATTTATGCTTCAAGGTCATACTACGGAGCCAATGATAAGCAGAACTCAGCACGAGGCATAAAATTACGGATTGAATTCACACAACGAGGCAAGTGATAGACAGACTGTGGATTGCATCAGCCTATGACTATTGCTATCACGTGTCTGCATGAGGTGTTGTCACGGTCCATTGAGTATTCCTGCCCCAGTTGAGCCTACCCTCTCCCTGCACTTTGGCTGCACATATGCTCTGTGTGATCTTTATTTTTTGGGGGGGGGCCACCCGACCCAGCCCGACAATGCTGCTGCACCGTGACCCTGCCAAATGTCAGAAGTCTCTGACACAGAAGCAGAAGGTGGATGTCATCTAGAGGAAGGAGAGAGGACAGCAGAACTGAGACATTGCAAAGTTTTACAAAGTTAACGAGTCCACCATTTATACGATTTCTTGTCATAAAAGCCAAGAGCAACAACAACCAGAAGATGGTATGTCTGATGTTTCTACTGACTTTGAGGGGTTTGTGTAAGATGCAGAAGAGTGGCAACAGAAGAATCAGGACATACAGGACTCATCTTCTTCCTCAGAAGAGGACTCTGTGCAATCGGCACGGCAGGACAACCATGCTGGAGACCAGCAGGAGTCCTGCCGTGCCTTGAACCGCACTCCACTTCCCCCCAGTATGCCTACAACCTCTTCCATTCAAGGTGAGGAATCCTCTAGTGTTTGTACCAATATGTACTGAAGTCTATATTACTGTAGGTAGGTAAATGTCCTGGGAAAAAGAAACAAAACTTGCTCCAAAGTTTGAACTTGGGGCTGGCTTAGGTACTGTACCATGAAACCTTTAACATGTAAACCTATGGCCCTCTAGCATGGAAATCCCATAAAGTGGGAGCTTCAGGGTGCAATATTCCCACATTATGCAAGTGCTCGCTGTATAAACAACTCTTATCTTCCTCTCTATCCCCTGACTTGAGGACAGTGATCTGCCAGGAAACTTCAGCCAGCAGCCCACTAAGTTCACATATCGAATGGGCCAGGGACCACCACAACAAACAATAACTCTGAGATCATCAGAAAAGAGTAAACTAAAGTGCTTTAAAATTGGTAAAAAGAAAAAAAATCAATTACTCAATATCCTATTTTGAGATTTCCTGATGGTGACTGAACAAGGAATTAATACACCTTCTAAAGACAAAATAGTAATGTACTGTACTGTACAGTATTCTTCGTGACAGTACTTTACCTGTAACATCGCTATAACATTTGAAATTCTGCCTTCACACAACAACTTAATCTGGTTATATCCCTTTGTCATCCGACATGCAGTATCTCACTGTGCGACAGTTCTAACCTTAGAACTTTCTTACAATATACCGACAAACAGTAGCTATACCACTGAAATATTATCTGGGAGCTAGTGAGGCAAGGCGGTATGGGAGGTGAGGGTGGAGTTATCACATTGGTTTACGTCTGATAAGTAATGTTAAATTAGGTTAGGTAACCTTTAAATGTTATATATATATATATATATAAACACACACAAAAAAAAAAAAAAAAAAAAAAAAAAAAAAAAAAAAAAAAAAAAAAACTGTGATGGATATGAAGCTCAAAATAAGTGAATTAAGAAAAAACACTTTCAACACTACAAACAAGCACAGCAAAATTATGCACCCCCATTCCACTGCAGGACATGTACCCTCAACCCTCACAACAAGAATACAATACTGGTAATCATTCTCTGCAAAAGTATATTAGCCCCTAACATTTTCTCTAATGTCGCTATGCAACTGGTTCCTGTATGGAGAAAGGCTGCACCCTGATCACTCCCTGCAAACTCTGGATTGGGTAAAAAAAAAAAAAAAAATCTGTACGAAAGCACAAATTCTCTAACATTTTGTTTTTGCACTTCCAGGTAGGGTAGGAAAGATGAACACAAACGGAAATGCAAACAACAGCTCTGTCAGCGTTAAGGTTACATCATCATCACCGGTCTGGTTTGCGCCAGTAATAATGCTGAAAGCCAAAAACACCCATGCAGTAACGAAAGAATACCTGCCTCGCTAATAGAAAAAACTAAAT
>JAGKTI010024904.1:0-14180 GCA_018397915.1 Birgus latro | reverse complement strand
TTTATAATACCGTATACATTAATATATGTTATAGAGATAATGACTACCACTACAGATAAATCTATAGACATGATGAAATAATCCAGAGTAAAATTTAATGATGTTTTTTTGATTTGATGATACTTCCCCATATATCATTTACCTGGTTTCCGTCTCCCTATTCTTCGCCCTTTCACTTTGCCTTTCCTTGTTTATCCTTGTCCTTCGACATGTTAATGTCATGGTTCTGTCTCTCCTTTCGACTGTATAGTATTTCAGTGTTCAGTCCTTATTTGCCTTTTATCATTACCCATGTGACCCGTCTCATCCCCCACCCCTGTTAGACGAAGCCGTATTATTATGTATCTTTCCAGTCACGCTTCTGATGCCGTTTCATACATGGGTTCTGATTGACACATCCGTTCACATAATGTCTCCATTACTGGATCCCTCCTCATCAGTGGTTCTATTCTTGTGGATACTGGTACTACAGAGAAACATAGAAAGAAAGGCAAAAGATTACACAGTTTGTACTGATATAATGAGGCATTTAATGGCTGAGCCCTAAATTGTGATAGGACTGCCATATCACCTACACTATCGACACAATCTCATTATCTGGTTGTAACTGTTCTGTCAGTGAATCTTGTCTCATTTTTATTAAAATATTACTTTGTGTACTGTGTTCATCCTTGGATGCTGCCAGTCATTGTTCCCAGAGTGGATATCACTTTCATAGACCTTTGTGTATTCTATATTTCCTATTTTAAACCTCTTGCTCTTACTCTTTCAACTTAAATGAATGCATAGATAAATGAATGAATGAGAAAAAAGAACATTTCATAAACTTGTTCATAGTACTGGTCGGCCTAAGCAGATTATAAGAGCGTAGCTGTAAGTAATGTTGGAAGAATGTCGGAACAGTGACACCAAACGTTTCAGTACTACCTCACTGTGAATTGGTGATAATAGCATGATACATTTATAAATTCTAATAACTCCTGCAAAAATGGTTTCAGTCATTAAACTGACAAATTTTCCTTAGCAACAAGCATAATAATTTATGCCCATCATATCGAGTAACATCAGAAAACTCCAGACGTTCAGATGCTTCACAACATGCTTCATAAGCCTCAGAAGCTATCTGGGGAGAGGGAAGGAGGGAGGGGGTGTGGAGGGGGAGAACGCCACATTGCCACATTCATCAAATCGCCCACCATGAAAGGAACGAAACTTCTGTGGCCAATAGTACATTCAGTGACCTCATTTCTCTGACCTCATTTCTCTCGAAGACGATAACTTTACTTTTCCCTACATTTACCTTTAGATTACGTTCCTTACACACTCCTGAACTCATTCACCAAGCCTTGCAGTTCTCCCTTGCCTTCATTTAACAATACATTATCCTATATAAATAACTGTCCAGGAAATTTCCAAACTCTGCCCTCTCTCATCAGGACCACTTCAACATCCACTTACCTATCTTGTATCTTTTATAACACCATCCATATATAGACTGAACAACCATGGAGACATAATACATCCCATTTTCAGTCCAACATTCAGATAGAAAAATTCATTAAGTTCACCATCCACATGCACTGCAGCATTAGCACCCTCATACTGTACATACTCTTCACAGCATTCAACAGCATCACATTTACTCGATATATTCTTAATATTTTCTGTGTTCCTTGTCAGTCCACCTTGTCATATGTTTTCTCCAACTTCATGAAGGCCGCATACAGCTTCTTTCCCTTCTTTAGAAACTTTTCCAGTAAAGACCTAAGGATGAATATCTGATCTACACAACCGCTTCCCTTCCTAAAACCTCCCTGTTCCTCTCCAATTTAATCTTTTGTTATTTCCCTAACTATCAATGTGTATCCCACCATATACTTTTCCTGTTACACTAAGAAGACAAATGCCCGTATGATTACCACACACTTTTTCCCCTTTTTCTTTGTACAGGGGAATAATTATACTGTACTTGGCTTCCAGTCAGGGAGAATGACTGAAAGTCAGGAAGCTGAGGATCAAAGAAATGGCAGATGAATACAGGACCAAAGTAGGGAAGGAGTTAGAATCAGTGAATTGCAATGAAATGGACCTGGACAGCCTGTGGAATGCATATAGGGATTGCTTAGTTTGAATGCTAAAGCAGTGTGTGGTGTGGCAAGCGTAACAGCAAAGAAGAAAGGTACGGCATGGTGGGATAAAGAGGTTAAGAGAACAGTGGTGGGAAGGAGGAACAAGTGGCTAGAGTGGTTACAGGACAGGGGTTCAATTGAAATAAGAAGTGAAAATATCGAGAGCAAACAGACTGTACATCATTTCACCAAGTTTGGCACCATCAGTGATGTCCTCAATGCCTGTAGTATTGATGTAAATCCTCAGCACTGGGTAAACCTCTATGTTTTACCCTTGAGAACCAATATATAAAGGCAATACCGAAAGGTATATCCAATTCTGAGGACCTTTATCAGTGTTACAGGTGTTGAGAACATCACTGATGGTGCCAGACTCAGTGAAATGGAGTATAGTGAAGAGGAAAAAGGAGGAGGTAAATGATGATCTAGGAAGAAAAATGAATGCAAATTACTTTGAAAATAGGCAGTTGTTCTGGGGAAAGAGGTGCAGAAATGTAGAAGTGACTGCAGAAAGAAATGTGAAAGATGTAAGTGGTAGATTATTAACCCATTGGGTTGAAGTAAGGACTAGATGGAAAGAATATTTTAAAATCCTGATGATTGGGAATAGAGAGAACAGAGCCATTGTAAATATGATTAGTTTTGGGGGTAAGCAGAAAAAGAAAGCAGTGACTGGAAACGTGACACTACTCGCACAGGTGAAGAATGCTGTGATGCGGCTGAAAAATGGGAAAGCAGCTGGGGTTGATGAGGTGTATGCAGAGACGATTAAGTGAATTGGAGTGAGTGGAATGAAGTGTTTGTTGGCGATATGTAAGAAGGCATGGATGTGTGAAACTGTGCCAGCATAGTGGAAATTGGCTGTGATAGTACCTGTGTACAAAAATGAAGGTGTGTGAAGTGAGTGCAAGAATTCGTTTCGTTTCGTTTTATTTTTGAAAGCTCCAACATGCTTGCACGCGTCGGCCTTGGTCACCTAATGGCGGCTCTCCATGCTGTTCGATCTTTGGCAGCCTCCCTGTTCAGTCCCTTAACCCTTAAGTCACACTTAATGACCTCGTCCCATGTCTTTCTCGGTCTACCCCTCCCAACCCCTCCCCCAGTATTAACACTTCTCACCCTCTGTACCCAATTATCATCCACCATCCTCTCCACATGTCCAAACCACCTCACCCTACCTCTCCTCATCACAACACCAATACACTCCAGTCCTATCCTACCTCTCAACTCTTCCATCGTAAACCCAGCCCCCCCAGGTCTTGCACGCAGGGACGCACTGCACATCCACCTAATCATTGACATTTCTGTACGTTTAAACTTGCGAATATCCTCTTCCTTTACTGCTGCCCAGGTATCACTACCATACAGCATCACACTCCTAACACGTGCTGCATACAAAGACCCCTTAGCACGTAAGGAGAGTCCACTCAATGTCAGGAGAGGCAACAGCTCCCTGAACTTCTTCCAACCACTTCTCACTCTAGCAACTGAGCTAACTCCAGCCCCACCCCCGGCACATAACATGTCTCCCAAATAACAAAACTCCTCCACACACTCAAGAGACTCACCAACAAGTTTAACCCTCTCACGCCTAACAATCTCCACCTGCTCTCCCGGACACGCAGCACACATGAAATCAGCATTATCTCGCAGTCTACCTCCAATACCACTACATCTCTTGTGCACCCATTTATCACAAACACCACACAAGATGGAATTACTTCCCACACCCTTGTGGCAAACTGCACATGGCCACTCTCCCTCTCCTCTGATTGTACCGCCACCAACTCTAGGTATCATCACTTTTGTTTTATCTGCATTTACCTGTAAGCCCTTATGCCCCATACAATCTGTCCACTTCTTAAATCTTTCCTCCACCTCCTTTTCATTCTCTGCAATCAACACCAAATCATCAGCATACAACATCTCCCATGGGAGTCCATCTCTGAAGTCACGTGAGAGGGCTTCAAGCACCATGATAAACAACAAGGGACTCAAAACTGACCCCTGATGCACACCAACATTCACGGAAAACTCATCACTCAAAGCTCCATTCACTCTTACCTGGGTGCGAGCACCCACTTACATGGCCATAACCACCCTAACCAGCCACTCTTCCAACCCTAGCTTTCTCATTGCCCACTTCACCACCTCTCTAGGGACTCTGTCAAAGGCCTTTTCCAAATCAACAAAAACAAAATACAATTCCCTTTTCTTTCCAATATATTTTTCCTGAAGCTGTCGAACAATGAATATGGCATCAGTGGTCCCCCTGCCTGGCATAAACCCAAACTTCATCTCATCGATATTCACTCTTTCTCTTATCATACCTTCTAGAACTCTCTCCATTACTTTCATTATCTGATCTAAGAGCTTTATACCTCTGTAATTTCCCCTTTCCAGGGCATCTCCCTTCCCTTTGTACACATTTACAATTACACTCTTCAGCCAATCATCTGGGACAACACACTCATATATAATCATGTTTATCAGGTTAGTGACTAACCTCACCCCAGTATCCCCTGAGGCCTTCAACATTTCGGCAGTCAACCCAGACATACCTGCCGCCTTCCCCACCCGCATCCTGCCTATTGCTTTACTCACAGTAGCAGCGTCAATCAAAGGCCAAGGGCCAAACACTGGATCAGCTGGCTCCAAACCTTCCCAATCCCAATCAAACTCCTCATTCAAGAACCAGCTATAATGCTCTCTCCATGCATCTTTAATATCCCCACTGTTCACCACTACCCTTCCTTCATCATTCTTCACACACTGCTCACCTACAATGTCTCGATTATCCCTCTTCACCTGATTTGCTACCCTAAAAATCATATTTTTCCTTTCTCCATGATTTAGATTATCAAGTAAAAGTCTCTGTGACTCAGACTTCGCCCTGTATACCTCTCTTCTAGCCCTGCGCTTGGCAGCCAAGTACTCCTTCCTGTTACCACCCTTCTTCCATTCCCGGAAAAGCCTTCTTTTCTCCTTAACTGCGGCTTCTACACCCTCATCCCACCACTAAGTTACTTTATGTCTTGGTGGGCCTCTTGTCCAACGTAATATTGCATCGGTAACTCTCAAGAGGTTGTTCTTAAGGGCTCTATACTGTTCATTAATGCCTCTGTCTACGGCTCCCTGTTCAGCCACCACTCTCCTCATCTCACTATAAAAGGCATCCGCTACTGATTGGTTTCCCAGCTTCCATATTTTCCTCCTAGGTACATATGTCCTCCTCCTCATCACTCATTCCTTAAGCACCATGTCACAATTCAACAGTTTGTGCTGCTGCACACATTCATCGCTTCCTATAACTTTAACATCTCTCACTAACCTCCTATCAACCCTCCTGACCAGAAAATAATCTATCTGACTACTATTTCCCCCGGACTCATATGTAATCAACCGACTCATTCTTTTTCTAAAATGTGTGTTGCACACAATCATGTCCATAGCCTCCCCAAACTCGAGTATTCTTTCCCCTTCTGCATTCCTCATGCCATATGCACATCCTTCATGGACTCCTTCATAACCTTGAGCTGTTTCACCCACATGACCTTTTAAATCCCCTCCCAGAACCACTACCTCTTCATTGCCCATACCACTTACTACACATATTAAATCATCCCAAAATCTATCCTTCTCTGCGTCATCCAATCCTGCCTCTGAAGCATATGCCGATATAACTGAAACCATTTTCTGCCTGATCAAAATTTTCACTACTAATATCCTATCACTTACTCTCATAAAATTCATAACATATTCCACCCATTTCTCCGCAACCAACACATCCACGCCCCCATATCTGTCAGTTCTCCCCTGCCAAAACATAAGTTTTTTGAGTGTGGTAGGGAAGGTATATATATATGGAAGAATTATTATTATAGAGAAAGTAAGAGAGATATCAGAAGTCCTGGTGAGTGATGAACAGGGTGGTTTTAGGAGTGGCAGAGGATGTGTGCATCATATATTTGCTGTGAGTCAGATAGTGGAGGAGGCTTGTGAGAAGGACAATAAGGTGTTTATGGGATTCATGGATCTGGAAAAAGCAACTGACAAAATAGACAGAGAAGGATTGTGGAAAGTTCTGCGCATGTACAATGTAGATGGTAAGTTTCTAGGTGCCGTCAAGTGTTTTTATGATGAAAGTGATGCATGTATAAGGGTAAATGGGCATCTAAGTGAATATTTCACAATCAGTGTGGGTGTGTGGCAAGGTTGTGTGATGTCCCCATGGTTGTTCAGTATATGTATGGATGGGGTGATAAGAGAAATGAAAACATGAGTAATGGAGAGGGTGATGGCGTTGGTAATGAATGGTGATGGATGGAATGTCTCAAATTTGTTGTATGCTGGTGATGCAATGCTACTTGCAAATATCAGACAAGAACTTGGTAGACTGGTGCAGAGTTTTGCTGATGTGTGTGAGCATCATGCCTTGAGAGTAAATGTAGAGAAGAGTAAAGTGATGGTTATTGAGAGAGAAGGTGACTCCCAGTGTGATGTTACAGTGAAAGGAGAGAGATGGAATTTGTGAAAGAGTTCAAATACCTGGGTACAGTGATAGAAAAGAGAGGAAAATGTGAAAAAGAAGTGGAAAGTAGAGTGACACAAGGAAGGAAAGTAGCTGGTACAGTGAAGGCCTTGATAGGAAACAGAATTAAATGTTGCAACTGCACAAGGCTTACATGAAGGAATGTTAGTTGCAGCTCTAACATATGGATGTGAGACTGTGGTGTGGCATGAAAATGAATAGTCAAGAGTGAGAGCATTGGAGATGGGACTGTTGAGGAATGAGGTGATAGGATACGAAATAATGTGCTTCGTGAAAGATGTGGAGTGAAGAAGTCTGTGGACACAAGAATCAAAGAGAGTGTACTGAGTTGGTATGGTCATGTAGAGAGAATGGATAACAATAGAGTGGTGAAAAAGGTTTATCTGAGCAAATTTGAAGGAGGGAGCAGGCGAGGTAGGCCAAGGAGAAGGTAGAGATATATGGTGGATGAGGGTGTGAGGAAGAGAGGTTTGGAAGTCAGTGAGGCTAGGGGACTGACCAGAGATTAAGCTGGCTGGATGAATATCATGAGCAGAAGTGCATGATCAGTGATCTGGCACCCTTTTTTGTCATGAGAGCATCCGGATTGACTATCGGATACTTTTGTGTGAAGCTACAGTACATGATGAATGTTTTTGGATTATCAGGTAGAGCTATGATTCCGGCTTCTTGAATGGTGAGTGAATGGACCTGTGGCCCATTGGACTGGGCAGATTTGGTCTGTTTGGACATTGTTACTCCTCACCCTGCCTTAGGGTGGGAAAGGAGGTCTGGATGATGATGATGACTTCCAATTCTTCAGGACTCTACCTTCCTCCCAGGCCAATCTGCACATCTTTCCATATCCATTCTACTACTATCTCTCCCCCATGCTTCATCATTTCACCACACACTTCATCAGTTTCTGGGGTCTTTCCCTGTTTTGGCTTTCTTCATTGCTTCCACTACTTCCATCCTACTGATCTCCTCCTGGCTTCCCACCTTCCTCCTTCTCCCATCCATTCCCTGGCCACTTATACTCACATATGATGATAGATATTGATGGTGGTAATTGTTGTTTTATTCATTCCTGCATTCCTGTTCTATATATCCCATGAACTTTATTTACAGGTGTTCGTAAGATTGTCATAGCAACCAATATAGCAGAGACTAGTATAACCATAGATGACATTGTCTATGTCATTGATAGTGGGTTTATCAAGATGAAGAACTATGACAAGGAAGCCAATGTAACAACACTACTACCTCAGTGGGTGACTTTGGCCAATTCAAGGCAGCGGAGAGGACGAGCTGGCCGGTGAGTGGCTACATTTTTCATTTCCCTCCCACCTGCTTTCTATACAATGATTATCTTTTGGGGATACTGTACACAGTTATCACACAAAATTTTTGGTGAGTAGGTTATAGAAGCCTGAAAAGGCTAAATCTGCAGAAGAAAAGGTACTGCCTCATATACTAGACTGGCCTTAATCCAAAAATCATAAATTATGCTCCATCCTTACCATATCACTGCACTCTTGATTTCCAGTGAATGCTTGTCATTGTTAAAAACATCAATAGCAGCTCTTTGCATTATTTATTTCTAATGCTTGTTGATACAGTATATCTCATTTTATAAAGCATAGAATAATCTCAAGTAAATTTGTTAATCTTAGGTTAAGTAATGAGTGTTGCCAACAAGAGAGCAGCTTTGAAACATCTGTTAACATAATGTAAGCAGCAAAGGTGCAAACTTAGAAGTTGTAAGAGAACCGCATGACATAGTTATGTATGGGTTTGAGACTGGAATATGGTTTTGGGAGTATAACAGCCAAACAAATTACTGCCAGACCCTTAAGTCTCGTTGCCCAAATATGGCTTAAAAACAACCAAAAGAACACTTGAGGGATTTAACTTATAAAGCATCTTGTGATGGAATATATGTGTTGCAGGGAATTTGTATGACCAGTGATTTCATGAAATCCCCAAAAGAACTGGTGAAATAAATTAAAATTAAAATGGGTTAATTAAGGTTTGGTTAATTTAGGCTGCAGTTTTGTTGGGCTTGGGTAATTTAGGTTTTTAGGTTAGATTATGGTAGGTGAGTTAGGTTAATTTAGATGGAAGCCAAGTTATGTTAAGCATTCATCTAAAATAACCTAACCTATCCTAGCCTAATCCAACCAAAGCTTAACCCAGATTATCCCAGCCTAACATAACTGCAGCCTAAATTAACCTGACCTTAATTAACCCACTCTGATTTAAACTCACTTCATGAATTCCCAAGGGATTTCATGCAATAACTGGTTACACAAATTCTCTGTAATATACAGTAAACCCTTGATAAGCCGAACTTTTAGAAGCCGGAATCTTCAGTTAGCCGAACTCAGGTCGAGACCACGTATGAAGTAGGCCGAAATGCAAAAGTAGGGGGAGAAATGGCGTCAAGCGGACTCGTGGCGCCAGTCTGCTGCTTGCTTTTGGAGACGGTAGTTGCGCCATTCTTACTGTCATTTAGTGCTGAACAGTGCTCTTCTTTTGCCTTCTGCCTTGCCATGGAAGGTTCATAGCTTAAAAGAAGTGATACTGGCACCACTAGTCTTAAAGGAATGAAGCTAAAAAAAAAAAAAAAATGTGCACGTGTGACAGTGTAGTGATCATGATTAAAGTTCAGTACTATTATTACTGAAAGTGTTACATTGCAGTCTATTACAGTGATTACATTTAAGTTTAGTTCTTTATATAGAGTGAAATAAATACTGGGTACTGTTTAGAATTTACGTTAAAGTATGAACTAACCCACCTCCACCAACTCCGTCTCCAAAACAAAACAAACTGCCGAACTTCGAAGAATCTACTACTTCTAATGAAAGGTGTTACATTGCAGTCTATTACAGTGATTACATTTAAGTTTAGTTCTTAATATAGAGTGAAATAAATACTGGGTACTGTTTAGAATTTATGTTACAGTATGAACTCAACCACCTCCACCACCTCTGTCTCCAAAACAAAACAAACTGCCAAAGAATCTACTGCTTCTAACAAAAGGTGTTACACTGCAGTCTATTATAGTGATTACATTTAAGTTTAGTTCTTAATATAGAGCGAAATAAATACTGGGTACTTTTTAGAATTTACGTTCAAGTGTGAGTTAAACCACCTCCACCACCTCCGTGTCCAAAACAAAACAAAACTGCCGACGATCTTCTGCCTCTGACGAAAGGCAAATTATGTGCACTGAATTCTTTCTTTTTTGTCTTTCTTTGTTAATTTATACACTGCATATGCTCCTTTACTTTAGTGTTAAGAAGACAGGTAATAAGTATTGTTATTGCAATTTGGGGGGGTGAAAATCCATCTCCAACACACGTTACCGACAGTCGGTACTGCCTCTGTGAATGATTTCCTACCAGTTAACCACTTCATTACTGTGACGTCTATTTCTACTTTATTTACGCTTCCTCCATCCGATTTTATGGCACTCAGGACTGGACTCACCTACTGAAGGGGCTAACGAAGGCTGTACCAACCCCGTGCACTTCCACAGATCCAACCTACACTGACTAAAATTGTCTGGTGGCAGCAAGAACAAAATGAAAATACACCCAGCACTTGAGGGGTTAAATGTATATTAAATGCATTATATTGTTTTTTGTCATAACTAATTTATTTATATATGCTTCTTTAATTTAGTGTTGAAAGGACAAGTAATAGATATTGTCTTAGCAATTTTGGTGGGTGATAATTCGGTAATTTAGCAATTTTGGGGGGTGAAAATTCGGTAAGCCGGAAAATTCGGTAATTCAAACCAGGGTAGAGCCCCATATAGTTCGGCTTATCAAGGGTTTACTGTATATATATATACTGTACGTAAATACTGTATGTGTATACACACACACACACACGGGTTGTAGAGGGAGAGACGGAGACGGAGCTGCTCCTGGATCGAGGGGAAATAATCGCAGAACTAGCAGCGAAAAGGAGATAGCCTATTGTGATTATGTGGTTGAATGCGTGAGTGGTGGTCCCGTTGGATATTAGTTTTAAAAAACACAAGTTTCGGCCCGAAAAATACGAGACAAAGTGAAAAAGAAAGTTTCCATATGGTTGCATCATGGCGGAGAGAGACGGAGGATTGTTTACAACTGGCGAGGGGGAATTTGCGGGCTTCTCCGAGCTAAATGTAGGCAAAGGAAGTGATAAGCTGCAACAAACAAGAGTGGCAGGAGTAGAGAAAACGGCGGAGAGGAATGTCCAGGAGTTAAAAAAGGTATGGGAAGTAATTAAGCAGCTGCAGGAACGGACCATAGAGCAAGAGAGAGAGATCAAAGTCCTACAGAATAGACTGGAAAAGGTTAGCACACGTAGTGAGGAACAAGAAAAAGAAGTTACAGAATTAAAGGCGAATAATGAATCCGCATCAAATGAAATAAAACAGCTGAAGAGGGAGAATAAGAGCTTGGAAGAAGAAAGGGACAGAATAAAAAGTAAACTAGATGAATACGAATCAAAATCGAGGAGGCAAGATGAGCATATTCAGGAAATCAAGGAGCAACATAAGGGGTGGAAGAAAATACAGGAGGAAGGAAATGTAAATTTGAAGGAAATCATAGAGCAACAAAGTAAGGAAAAAGTGGAAAAGGAAGTGGTTAGAGTACTAAGAAGTAGAGAATCTTTGGTTAGGGATGTAGCAGACAAGAAAAAATGTGTGATAATTTCAGGAATAAAAGAAAAACGAATGACAGTGAGATCTGAAAGAGAAAGAGAGGAACTGAGCAAGGCTAAAGAAATAATATCACTGGTTATGGAAGGAAACAATGAAGCCCAAGAAGAGATTGAAGAAGTGTTTAGGTTAGGAAAGTACGAGGATGGTGGGGCAAGGCCCATGAAAGTAAAGTTTAAGTCCCAAGTAATAGTGAATGAAATCATAAGTAGAACGTGGAAATTGTCAGAGAAAGAGGGGTTTAAAAATGTTTGGATTAGGAGAGATGCAAATGAAGAGGAAAGAGCTAAATTAAAGGAGTTAGTAAAGGAAGCAAAGATAAAAAACGAACAACGAACGGAGAAAGAGAAGACAGAGTTCTATTGGAGAGTTATGGACCAGAAATTGAGAAAGTGGTATCGACGGAAGGAAGGGGAGACGAGAGAATAAAAAACGATGAAAAAAGTTTGAAAGTGGCGTACACAAACATTGATGGACTAATATCGGCAAGGTTAGAAATCAATGATTTTTTGAGGGCACACGAACCTGATGTTATGTGCTTTGTAGAAACTAAATTGAAAGAAGATACTGATATTCATATGGGAGGTGGGAAATACAAATTATGGAGAAGAGACAGAAAAGAAAAAATGGGAGGAGGAGTGATGATAGCAGTGAAGGACAATATAAACGTAGATACTGTGGAAATGGCAGAGGGCAGGGCCGAAGCCATAAATTTGAAATTAGAAACTGGGGAGAATGGTAAGAGAGATATGGCAGTGGTATATGTTCCCCCTAAGACGAGAGCATGGAATGACGATGAATACCAGGAGATGTTGTCAGACATGGTTAGTTATCTACAGAAAGTGATCGAGAAAAGCAACAATATAATCTTAATGGGTGACTTTAATTGTAAAGAGGTGAACTGGGAGGAATGGGACTCAGGAGGCAGCGAAGATTCGTGGGGCACAAAATTGTTAAATATAGCAATGAATAATGTAATGACACAGTGGGTTAAAGAAGAGACACGATTCAGAGGTGATGACACACCAGCAAGATTAGATTTGCTACTATCCAGGGAGCCTGATGTAATTGAATCATTAAATTATCTGTGTCCTATAGGAAAGAGTGATCATGTGGTCATTGAGTTCCAGATGATGATAGGGAACATGGTGCCAAGAGATGAGCTTTATAGGCAAGGACGATACAACTTTGGGAAAGCAAACTTTGCAGAATTGAGAAAATTTTTTGAAAATGTGGACTGGAGAGGGTTCAGAGAAACAAGAGAGATACAAAGGAAGTGGGATATCTTTTTGGACCTCTACAATTTGGGAGTGGAAAAATATGTGCCAAGAGTAAGTGGGAAAGAAAACAGGAAAAAGGTGTGGTTTAATAGAAGGTGTATAATAGCGAAAAAAGAGAGGGACAAGGCATGGAACCAATGGAAAAAGAGAGGTAATATCAGAACAAAGGAAGAATATAAAAGAACTAGAAATGAATATACAGGAATACGTAGAGAGGAAGAAAGGAACTTTGAAAAAGGTATAATTGACAAATGTAAGGATGAACCCAAATTGTTTTATAGATTTGTTAATGGCAAATTGAAGCAAAGGGAAGGAATCACCAAACTGAAAGTAGAAGGAGAGGTCTACAAGGATGCAGTAATGCAAGCTGAAGTAATGAACAAATGCTTCCAATCGGTTTTCACTAAGGAAAGGGAGTTTGTGGAAGGAGAGGAAGTGATTAGAAATGTAGTGATAAAAGATATAAAAGTGGAAGTGCAGGAAGTGTATAAATTACTGGGAGCTCAAGATGTAAGGAAGGCCCCAGGACCGGATGGAATCTCTAATTGGGTACTGAAGGAATGCAGAGAACAACTGGCGGATAAGATTCACAATTTAATTGTGTGCTCCTTGGAAGAGGGGAAAGTGCCTCGGGAATGGAAGAGGGCAAATGTGGTGCCAATCTATAAGGGAGGAAACAAGGAAGAACCCCTGAATTATAGACCAGTGTCCCTAACCAGCATGGTTGCGAAATTGTGTGAGAGAATCCTGAAAGATAGATGGATAAAATATCTGGAAGAGATGAATATTTTGACTGAAAGTCAGTTTGGATTCAGAAGTGGAAGGTCATGTGTTTCCAACTTGTTGAGCTTCTACTCAAGGGCGATTGACGTGCTACAGGAGAGAGACGGTTGGGTGGATTGTGTGTACTTAGATTTGGAGAAGGCCTTCGACAAAGTACCCCACAAGAGACTATTATGGAAATTAGAGCATATAGGAGGACTGAAGGGAAGCCTCCTGGAATGGATGAGAGACTTTTTGAGTGACAGACAAATGAGGACAGTAATAAAGGACAGGACATCTGGATGGAGGGAAGTAACAAGTGGTGTCCCACAGGGCTCGGTGTTGGCACCAGTAATGTTCTTGATTTATGTAAATGATATGGTAGATGGAGTGAACAGCTATGCAAGCCTGTTTGCTGATGATGCAAAGATCTTGAGAAAGGTAGAGGTTGAAGAGGACTGTAAAATGCTACAGGAGGATCTGGATAGGATATATGATTGGAGCCGGATGTGGGAAATGAAATTCAACGCAAAAAAATGTAAAATATTGGAAATGGGTAAAAGTACCAAGAGGCCATCATTGAATTATTTGATGGGTAATGAACCAATTAGAAAAGCGAGAGAAGAGAAAGATTTGGGAGTGCTGGTCCAGGATAGTTTGTCACCTGAAAAGCACATAAATAAGATAGTGAGAGAGACATATAAACTCTTGACCAATATAAGAGTGGCATTTCATTACATGGATGAGGAGATGAT